>QRDG01001119.1:0-250812 GCA_012064385.1 Puccinellia tenuiflora | reverse complement strand
AGGGGGTATGAACCAACTATCTAGCATAAATACTCTCTCTTGGAGACATAAGCAATCACTTGTCCAAAGCAACTACACACATTGGAGAGCATGCAAGAACATAAATTAACATATAAGAACCATGCACAATCTGATCGTAACATCATAATCCATCGGATCCCAACAAACACATCATATAGCATTACAAATAGTCGATTTTGATCATGTAGGGCAGCTCACAAGATCATAAACATGAAGCACAAGAGAGAGAGACAACCATCTAGCTACTGCCATGGACCCATAGTCCAAGGTGGAACTACTCACGCTTCATCCCGACGGAAGGCATGGCGATGTAGAGCCCTCCGGGATCGATCTCCCCTCCGGCAGCGTGCCGGGAGCAGCTTCAGAATCTCCCCGAACTAGGGTTCGAGGTGGCGGTGGCTTCAGGTCGTTTTTCAGGAAAATAATCGTCGCCCTGATGTTTTTAGGATTAAAGGGTATTTGTAGGAGTCGGAGGAGGCCAAGGCGGCGCCCATAGGGTAGGGGTGGATCCCACCCACGGATGCAGGTTGGGCCGCGGCGGCAGCCCGCCCCTGGCCCCTGGGTGGACTCCCAGGTCTTCCTTTGGTCTTCGACTTCTTCATATTGAATAAAAAATCCCCATAAAGTTTCGTCCAATTCCGAGAATATTTCCAGAAGTAGATTTTCTGAAATAGAAAATAGCAAAAAACAGGGAACTGACACTGGGCATCTTGTCAATAGGTTAGTCCGACAAAAAGCCTAAAAATGATGTAATAAGATAGTTAAAATGTAACAAAGGCATATAACTAGCATGAAACAATCAAAAATTATAGATATGTTTGGCACGTATCAACATCCCCAAGCTTAACTCCTACTCGTCCTCGAGTGGGTAAGTGAAAAAGAAATAATAGACATGCTACTAACATAATCTTGATCAAATAGTAATGTAAAGCACATGACATGAATAAAGTGATCCAAAACAATTGTCTATATTTGATAATCAAGCAAACAATGAGTAAACAAGTTTCATCATCTAAGCAAAACCTTTCATGAATAGTACTTTGGAGACATGAAAGAATAAAGATTAACATAACATGAAAATCTTAAAGGTAATATTTTCTTGTGAAAAGTATTTGAAGTCAACACAAAGGAAGATGCAAGTTTCAGCATTGCTTCAACTTTCAAAATGCTTATCATATAGATAAAGTCAACATAAAGAATCATGATTAAGCATAAATATGCAATATAATCAACTGCACCCAGAGTCAGTGTTGCAAGCTTGCTTTGAGTACATAGAAAGAAGAGGAAAACTGAATCAACATAAAGTAAAAGAAAGGCCCTCCGCAGAGGGAAGCAGGGATTAATCATGTGCTAGAGATTTTTTTATTAAACAGAAGTAAAACAATTTTGAGACATGCATGCTTTCATCAACGAATCTATAGCAAAGAAATACGTTAGTCCCACGTACCAAGCAAGCCTTTTAGACTTGTGAGAGCGGCTCCCACAGAGGAACGATAACATTCCTCTTTCTCCTTTGTTTATCCCTAGCCAATGTTTGACTGATTTCTCAGGTTGCACTGTGTGAAAGAGATATTTAATGATTGGTTGAATTTATATTTTGCAGGGTGGGAACCCATGCCAGCTCTCGGCAAATTTAAGTGAGCACGTAATCCATGCTAACCAAGCGAAAGGGGGGAAATGACCTTGCTTGACACAGGATATAACAAACTTCCTTACCACTTCCTCATGAGCTAAAAATAGAGACACAAATTAGAGTATTTTGAAGTTTTAAAGGTAGCACATGATAAATTTACTTGGAATGGTACGAAATACCATGTATAGGTAGGTATGGTGGACACTGATGGAAAGATAATTGGCTCAAGGGGTTTGGATGCACCAGCAACATTCCCGCTCAGTACAGAGTTTTTGGCTAGCAAAGGATATCAAAGCAAACAAGCACTAACAACCGGAACAAGAATGACTATAGAACATACATTAAGCATAAACACAAAAACTCTACACTGTCTTCCTTGTTACCCAAACTTTCATTTGATGAAAATACTTGACTATCGAACTTACAAGTATGAAGAAACTTTATAAATTCAAGCTTTAACGGTAGTTCTTCACTAATGAGCCTCGACTTAAATAACTAGCAAGTTTAAACATTAATTCACTTAATATCTCAAAACAATTGGCAAGTTTCAAGTTATTCAAACATGAAGATCTACAAGACTATGCAAGATTTTCATCACACCACTACCACATGCACGACATTTTCATCATTCCAACAAATCAAGGAAGCTACCATAAACAACTCTCTAACAAATATATAAGTGAAGCAAAAGAGAGTCTAATAACAACAACTAACAGCTCTTAAAAAGATATAAGCGAAGCACAAGAGCTGATAAAAAAACAAAGCTAAGAATACTCAACAAAATATAAGCGAAGCACAAGAGTATTCTAATGAAAAAGCGGAGCGTATCTCTCTCCCACACAAGATAGCTAGGATCCAACAAAGTACATGACCAGTAAACAAACTAAAACAAACTGAAAGCAAAATAAAATGACGCTCCAAGAATAGCACATAATAGTTTCAATGGAGAAGACCTAATGGTTGTCGATGAAGAAGAGGGGATGCCTTGGGCATCCGCAAGCTTAGACGCTTGAGTCGTATTGAATGTACAGGGGTATGCCATGGGGGCATCCCCAAGCTTGTGTTTGTCCATTCTTCAATTTCTTTCATCATATTCTCTCATGGAACCTAAAAACTCCCTTCGCACAAAACTTTCATAAACTGATTAGAGGGTTAGTTCTAATAAAACAAAACTCACTTGGGTTCCACTAAGACAAATTGCACAAACTTGATTTAGTAGTAGCTACTGTTTACTAAGCCTCAAAGGTGGCACTCCTTCCACAAAGTACCACTAATGATGTTAATAAAAGAGGCGAACACAAATTACGACGGAATTTGTCAAAACTGGACAGTCTGTAAAAATCTATTTTTTAGAGGCACTTGCGAAGCTCAAAACAGAAAACTTAAAACTAATGAAAGATAGATAAAAGTATAAGGCTCGCTGTCAAACATTTCCAGAAAAAAAAACGTTCTGGGATTTTTCGAGATTTTCTACAACAGGAGCTCAGAATCTGTTTCTGGACAACAAAACTTCGCACTTTCTATGCATGAGAGGATAATTCTTGGCACACAAGAACTAAAAAAATATACAATGAAGTTGCAGAAGCAACAACTCCATGACTCAAGAAAGTAAAAATAAAAATTGGGTTGCCTCCCAACAAGCGCTTTTCTTTAACGCCTTTTAGCTAGCCGCAATGCCAAATATCAAGTCTTTTCAAAATCAAGATCATTGTCATCTTTGCGAACTGCATTACCTTTCTTACTTTCTCCAATAGTCTTCTCACCTAAGCAATTAATCTCCGTTATATAGGGTTGAGCGCTATCCTTAGTATCCTTTGTAGGCTTGCTTCCTTCAACAAAAAGATTTTCGGGTGAGATCCAAGCAAAATTATCCATTAAAACGTCGGCTATTCCTAAAAGTTTGAAGGGAACGGAAATATGATAATCATCTTTATTTTCAGTAGTAGGAGTGTACTTTATCAAGTTTGCATCCCTAACATCTAATGAATAATGAACATTAGGATAAGCTCCAAGATAACCATAACGAGCAAATATTTTACGAGCTTCTACAACAATATCATCAAACTCATGGAAAAGGATATCTAGCACGTGATCTTTTTCTTCCCCTTTCTCCATGCTATTGAGTTTAAGGAACATTTGCTGCAATATCGGGTTAAGATTAACAAACCTATGCTCAAGACGATTCACCAAACAAGAGATGGCAGAATCATAACTGTTGGTGAGCTCAACTATAGATCTTTTGTCATGAACAAAGAACTTGCTAACAAAAGTGAGGAATTCTTCAATATTATCTCTACCAATAACAACCCTAGTTCCAACCTTAATATTCTTCATGCCAAACTGAGGAGGAGACATAGCTACTAAACAAAAGATAAAACTCAACAAAACAAGAATAAAGACTACACTATTTTTTTGGGCTTTGAATTTTTTAAACAAGTACATAAACAAAACAAGAACTAAACTAAGCAAGACAAAAATAAAGTAAAGTGATTGAGAGCGCGAGACTCCCCTTGCTGCAGCTCCAAAGTCCCCGGCGACGGCGCCAGGAAACTGCTTGATGATTGGTGAAGAAGAGTTGGGTGATGCCCCAAGCGAAGGCGTGGATGTAGCAAGTAGTAGTTTTTCCTCAGTGAAGAACCAAGGTTTAATTGAACCAGTAGGACTTCGAAATCAACAACGAGGTACCAGTCAACGATCTCTAGCGCTTAATCGTTGATGAACGTGGACCTGCACACACTCAACCAATTACTTTGCCCCCAACGGCAGGAAGATTGTCAATCTTCCCGGTCTGCTGAAAACAAAGCGGTTAAACGTCTAGTGTAGTGAAATGATTTATGGAAACGGACCAACGAGCAAGTGATTATGGAAAGCAAGTAAATGAGGTTGTAAACAATATAAAAGATGGACCCGGGGCCATGGGTTCACTAGTGGTGTCTCTCCGATAAATAAAATACTCATATGAAGGGTAAACAAATTACAGTTGAGCAATTGACAGGATTATCACACAAACTTAATCTAGCTATATCAAAGTGTTCATGGTAATATTCATGTAGGCATCACAACAAGAAACAAAGGCCGCCATCCAACTGCATCTTTGTCTAAAAAGTCCACCTACGGATCGCTATCCAGCACGTCACCCATCGGTATTAAGTCGCAAGCACCCAACATTTGCATTCAGTAAAGCCTATGGAGTAAGCAACATTTATAATCACATTTCTGTCACTCGTGCCCAGGCACAAGAGGGGGCATGAACCAACTATCTAGCATAAATACTCTCTCTTCGAGACATAAGCAATCACTTGGCCAAAGCAACTACACACATCAGAGAGCATGCAATAACATAAATTAACATATAAGAACCATGCACAATCTGATCATAATTTCATAATCCACCAGATCCCAACAAACACATCATATATCATTACAAATAGTCGATCTTGATCATTTGGGCAGCTCACAAGATCGTAAACATGAAGCGCAAGGGAGAGACAACCATCTAGCTACTGCCATGGACCCATAGTCCAAGGTGGAACTACTCACGCTTCATCCCAACGGAAGGCATGGCGATGTAGAGCCCTTCGGGATCGATCTCTCCTCCAGCAGTGTGTCGGGAGAAACTTCAGAATCTCCCCCAACTAGGGTTTGAGGTGGCGGCGGCTTCGGGTCGTGTTTTTAGAGTTAAAGGGTATTTGTAGGAGTCGGAGGAGGCCGAGGCGGCGCCCATAGGGTAGGGGCGGGTCCCACCCACGGGTGCAGGTTGGGCCGCGGCGGCAGCCCGGCCCTGGCCCCTAGGTGGCCTCCCAGGTCGCCATTTGGTCTTCGACTTCTTCATATTGAATAAAAAAATCCCCGTAAAGTTTCGTCCAATTTCGAGAATATTTTCAGAAGTAGATTTTCTGAAATATAAAACAACAAAAGCAAGGAACTGGCACTAGGCATCTTGTCAATAGGTTAGTCCAACAAAAATCCTAAAAATGATGTAATAATATAGTAAAAACATGTAACAAAGGCATATAACTAGCATGACAATAAAAAATTATACATACGTTTGACACATATCAACCACCACTTCGACCCATCAGCCTCAGTAATAATAGAATCAATATGATATTGCGAGTACGGTAAAATTTCCACTTTTATTTCATTATTCCAGTACATTCCAAGTCCGCCTCTGCGGCCCGAGCTACTTACAACAAACGCCTGATCATACCCTAACGTGTGCCTAAGCCCTTCAACCCTGGTTTTGTGCACTTGAGTTTCTAGAACACAAAGAACCGAGGGGGCAAACATCCTCGCGAAGTCGCGAAGCTCTTTCACCGTTGCGGCGTTGCCAAGTCTGCAACAGTTCCACGTCGAGGCACTCATTGCTGCTGGCGGCACTCGCCACAGGAACCCGCCTTAGTTTTTGACTCGCACTTTTCATCCTCCTTCTTCTGCCTCTTCTTGTCCTTTGGTGGAATGTACACCGGCGGTGGTGGTGGCACCAAAGCTAGCGCCGATCCCATGTCCAACTGTTTCTGGACTGCCGGTTTCTCCCATTTCTGCTCCGATCCCTCCATCACTAGCTTCAAAGGACTAGTTGCCGTATCTGCAAGTCCATCATCCGCTTCCTCTTCCAAGCTAGCATCCCCTGAGGTATGTTTCCGAGGAGCCGTGATAGCGCTGGTCTAATTTTCCTTCTCCTTCCAAACCCCTCCTCTGTCATCACCCCGAGCTCCTCCCCTGTGCCCATCCAGCCACCAAAGCGACCAGCCGTGCGGCCAGCGCGGTCTCCCATCGAGCCGCGTCTATCACGTGCACTTTCCCTAGCTGGGGCAAAACCCCTGCGAACCCTTGTGTTTGAAGGGTGCCAGGTGAATTCCGGTGCAAGCATCCAGCCCCCAAAGTGCAGGTCTGCATCCTCAAACTCCCCAGTTCCACATTCTGTGTGTTCGTGGCCCATCCTACCACAAAAGAAACATAACTTTGGGATCTTCTCATATGTCACCAAGAGCATCATGCTTTCGCTTCCCTCCGGCGAGAATGTCACCACTCGTCAAATTAGCTACTCTCTCCGATCCATAAAAAATGTCGCTCATTTTGTACTAAGATAGTACAAACTTTGTACTAGATGGGCGACACTTTTTATGGATCGGACAGAGTAGTGTCTAAAGAATCTCTCGGTCAGTGATGGACGGTTACGGTCTCCAACAGAAAACGTCGAGCAACGCATGAAATAGGTTAATGGGCCAGCCCAAATGGACAGATGAGTAGAGAAAAAAGGTGCGTGTCGACCGGAAAGTGCTCGGTATCGCACGCGTGATTCCTACAGTGAAATCGCCCGCGCACGTGCTTCTATGGGCCGGCCCATTAGTTTCTTTTTCGTTTTTTATTCTTTCTTTCTTTTTTATTTCTTTTCGGGTTTTGCTAATACATGATTTTTTTCCTGTTTTCTTTTCTTCTTCTTTGTTTCTTTCTACAAAAAATGAATAGATTTTAAATCTGAACCATTTATAAAAACCAAAATTTAAAATCAGAACCTTTTTTGAAAATGAACATTTTTTCAAATTTGAACTATTTTCAAATACCAACCATTTTCAAAATGAACAATTTTCAAATATGAACCATTTTTCAAATATTTTTTTGGTTCAACATTAATTTTGGTTCATCCTATTTTTTGGTTCACTGCTATTTTTGGTTCACCCGAATTTTGGTCCTTTTCGATTTATTATTATTATTGGGTTCGTTGGTATTTTTGGTTCACTATTATTTTCGGTTCAACCGAATTTTTTGGTTCATTATTATTTTCAGTTCACCAGTATTTTTGGTTCAATATTATTTTTCGGTTCACCCAAATTTTTGGTTCTTTATTGTTTTCGGTTCGATGATAATTTTGGTTCACTCGAAATTTTGGTTCACTATTATTTTTGGTTCACCCGAATTTTTGTTCCTTGCCGGTTCACTATTATTTTTGGTTCATAAGTATTTTTGGTTCACCCAAATTTTTGGTGCATGCAAATTTTGGTTCCTTTTCGGTTCCTATTATTTTGGGTTCACCGATATTTTTTGGTTCACTATTATTTTCGGTTCACCGATATTTTTGGTTCACCAACATTTTTTGGTTCCGTATTATTTTCGGTTCACCCGTAATTTTGGTTCACTACTAATTTTTGGTTCATCTAAAAATTTCGTTTTTCATTTGTTTTTATTTTGATTCACTATTATTTTCTGTTCATAGGTATTTTTGGTCCATCCCATTTTTTGGTTCACTATTATTTCGGTTCACTCGAATTTTGGTTCCTTTTCGGTTCCTACTATTTTCGGTTCACTATTATTTTCGGTTCACCGACATTTTTTTGGTTCACTACTATTTTGGTTCATCCAAAATTTATGTTTTTCATTTATTTTTATTTTTTAAATGTTAATTTTTTTAAAAAATAATCGTATTGGAAAATTTTCAAACTATTTTAAAAATTCAGATTTGTAAATTGTTCAAAATTTGAAATTTATTCATATTTGAAATTGGTTTATATTAAAAAACATAAAAAATTAAACAACAAACAAAAATTAAAGAAATAAAAACGAAAAACAGTAATGGATCGGCTTAATGGGTCCGGTACAGCTTGTGGCCCAACCGGACAATCCTTCAGGGAAACGAAAGCTCCCATCGCGCGAGCGCTAGGGAGGAGCTCCCGTGTCGACCCGCTATTTGACGCAACCGGCGTCAATAGGGTTCGTCGAGCAGTTCCCGGCGGGTCGCGCTATATGCTGCCTTTAGCGAGTCGACCATAGGACTCGCCCGCACGACTCCTCCCACATGGGCCGGTGGGCTTTATTCTCTCTCTCAGTTCGCTTGCTGCATAGCACGAGAACAATTCCGCTAAAAAAACACGAGAACAGTTCGTTCGCATGATCACATCGTAGGTACGTACGCGTGAGTCTATGGGGCGCACTAGAAAATATTGATTGGGTATTTCTAAATCTAGATATTTTCAAATTTGAAACATTTCTCAAAATCAAAACATTTTTTAAAAATGATTATTTTGTGAAAAATAATATATTAAAATATGAACCAATTAAAAAATCGATTTTTTTTAAAAGATGAATATTTTTCAAATTTGAACTATTTTTAAAACTAAAAACTCCGCTGAACCAAAATTATCGATGAACCGAAAATAATAGTGAACAAAATTCGGTGAATCAAAAATAATAATTAACTGAAATAAACTAAAATTTAGATGAACAAAAAATAATAATGAACCAAAAATACAGGTGAACCAGAAATAACAGTGAACTAAAAATACCGGTGAACCGAAAATAATAGTGAACCGAAAACAAACTAAAATTTGGATAAAACCAAAAATAGTAGTGAACCAAAAATAATGATGAACCAAAAATAATAGTGAACAAAAAAATGTCGGTGAACCAAATCTGTCGGGGAACCGAAAATAATCGTGAACCAAAAAATATCGATGAACCAAAAATACCGGGGAACCGTAAATAATAGTGAAACAAAAAATGTCGGTGAACCAAAAAAACTTTGTGAACCAAAAACAATAGGGAACCAAAAAGTAACCAAAATTCGGGTGAACCGAAAATAATAGTGAACCAAAAATTCGGGTGAACCAATAATACCCAAACCGAAAAGGAACCAAAATTCGGATGAACCAAAAATACCGGCGGAATCGAAAAGGAACCAAAATTCAGATGAGCCAAAAATAATAGTGAACCAAAAATATCGACGAACCGAAAAGGAACCAAAATTCGGATAAACCAAAAATATCAGAACCATTTAAAAAAATCAAAACCATTTTTAAAATCAAACCATTTTAAAAATGTCGGGGAACCGAAAACAAACTAAAATTCGGATAAAACCAAAAATAGTAGTGAACCAAAAATAATGGTGAACCGAAAATAATAGTGAACCAAAAAATGTCGGTGAACCAAAACTGTCGGGGAACCAAAAATAATCATGAACCAAAAAATATCGATGAACCAAGAATGTCGGGGAACCATAAATATTAGTGAACCAAAAAATGTCGGCGAACCAAAAAAATGTCGGTGAACCGAAAACAATAGGGAATCGAGAAGGAACCAAAATTCGGGTGAACCGAAAATAATAGTGAACCAAATATTCGGGTGAACCAATAATACCCAAACCGAAAGGAACCAAAATTCGGATGAACCAAAAATACCGGCGGAACAAAAATGAACCAAAATTCAGATGAACTAAAAATAATAGTGAACCAAAAATATCGACGAACCGAAAAGGAAACAAAATTCGGATAAACCAAAAATATCAGAACCATTTAAAAAAATCAAAACCATTTTTTAAATCAAACCATTTTCAAAAATGTCGGGGAACCGAGAACAAACTAAAACTCGGATAAAAACAAAAATAGTAGTGAACCAAAAATAATGGTGAACCAAAAATAATAATCCACCAAAAAATGTCGGTGAACCAAAACTGCAGGGGAACCGAAAATAATCGTGAACCAAAAAATATCGATGAACCAAAAATGTCGGGGAACCGTAAATAATATTGAACCAAAAAATGTCGGTGAGCCAAAAAAATGTCAGTGAACCGAAAACAATAGGGAACCGAAAAGGAACCAAAATTCGGGTGAACCGAAAATAATAGTGAACCAATAATACCCAAACCGAAAAGGAACCAAAATTCGGATGAACAAAAAATATCGGCGGAACCGAAAAGGAACCAAAATTCGGATGAATCAAAAATAATAATGAACCAAAAATATCGACGAACCGAAAAGGAACCAAAATTCGGATAAACCAAAATATCGAACCATTTAAAAAAATCAAAACCATTTTTCAATCAAAACATTTTCAAAAATGTGGGGGAACCGATTTTTTAAAAAGGGAACAATTTCTTAAATCAAACCAATTTCGAAAAAGAACCATTTTGAAGAAATAAAAACAAGAAACGAAAATGGTTCAGATTTTGAAAATATGAAAAAAAATATTTTTTAAATAAAGGAAAAGAACATTAAAAAAATAAAACATAAAAAAGAAACAAATGGAAAGAATAAAACCGAAAATAAAAAAGAAACAGAAATATAAAAGAAAAAGAAACGAAAACAGAAGAAAAGAAAGAATAGAACGATAAATAATGGAAGTGGAATCAAAGGTCCAAAGTTCGAATCCTCCGTGTGCGCGCTTATTTTGTTCTTTTTCTCTGTGGAAGGAAAACTAATGGGTCAGCCCGCTAAGAAATCGTACGCGGGCGAGTTGGAGATAGCGCTCGCAAAGAGCGATAAATAGCGCTCTTGGTTCCCGGCCCACGTGCCGCCACCGTTTCAAACGGGCCGTAGGACGCTGTGCCCGTCCGGCCGGTTGGCCACCTAAGCCCTAACCGACGCACGCGTCTCGGCTCCGCATATAAGACTCTCCATCGCGAAACCCTAATATTCATTTCCCCATCCCCCCGCCCCCGCCCCCGCCCCCGCCGCCGCCGTTTACTTCCAGCAGCCATGTCAACCCAGCCACTGGCCTGCAAGCACGATTTTGAGTACATCAACCTCCTTGCAGCATTCGGCACGGAAAGACTCAAACAAGTCTTTGCTGACAACCCTGGGCTCTCGCCGGATGACAGTTTCGACCTCGTCATGAAGGTGTGTTCAATGATTCTTCTTGTCTAGTTGGTCTTCCGTTCAGATATCAGTTCGTCGACTGGGGATCACCTTTCTTCTCTGTATTGATTGAGTCAGTTCGTCGATTGGGATTTGTTCTTTCTCTTGCGTAGATATCACCTATCTATGTTCGTGTTACGAGATGTGAGCGGACATCACCTATAATATTGCTTCCATCTAGTAAAATATGTGTTCCCCTAACATCCGTTCAGAATCTTCAAGCTTTGAGGGATGCCAGTCTGCCAAATTCCAGTGGCGAGGACGAGGACCTGGACCTGGACGAGTACCTGGACGAGGACGAGGACGAGGACGAGGCTGGTGAAGAGATAGCGAAGGTGATAATGATTCTGAGTTTAAAGATAGATATTCGTTGTTAAAATTCGCCTTGTTAGATTTAGTTTACGATTAGCATTTAATCTGTGCATAATTATTGACTATTCACCAGCTCGGCGATGAAAGCAAGACTGGTACTGTAAAGCGACCACATACACCTATGGAAGGTGAGCTCGAATGCAAGAAGCCAAGAGTAGCTGAAGGCTCTGCGTGCCAAGGAGAAGAACCTGAGGCTGGGAGCCCAACAGATTCCTCGCAGTAGGTAATGATCCATGTTGAAAACCCTACCTTAGTTTCCAAAGCTAACAATGCAGCTCCACAGTTCCTAAGGCATTATTTTAGAAATTCTAGTTTACATCACCTAGAGTGGTATGATTTGAGAATAATTCTAGTTGGCCTAAACTGCAGCTCACCCTAAAATTTGAATACTGATTAGTCCAATACATTGGTTATTGGCAAACCTCGAGGTGCTTATTGGTATTAACATTATTTGTATTAAACTGCTGAAACAACTAACAACAGATGCACTTATTTTTGTGATGAACTTGCTTCACATTTATCTGAATTAGGGCAGTCACAATGGTTGATAAGTTAGTTTTCTTGTGTCTTAGATAACACAAAGAAACATCTTATACAATGGGATTACGTGTTAGTGTTATCTCTGACAATTAATGTTTGCCTGCTATTAAAATTGTGGTTTAATCTAAACTATTAAATTGAAACAGGTTTGGTACGGGCGTGGTACGTCACACGTAAAAAAATAGTACGGCCGGCCGGCCGCTAATAGGTGCGCCTACGATAGCGTGGCAATCCAACCAGCGGCACAAAAGACCAGAGCCAGCGATCAGCCCGGGATTAGCTATCAGCGAGAGTCCCAATCGGTATGTACACCGCGCACGCAAAAAAAATTACGATCACGAGTCCACGCCGTAATGATCCAGGTTCAGCAGCTGCAACAGAACAAGTCCGGGACGCGGGTCAAGGTCATCGTCCGCTATGCCTGCACAGGATCCATCACTGCCTCCGCGGAATCGCTGACCTCGGATGACATGACCAGAGACAGAGAGAAGAGACAGAAAGGACTGCTTCGTCGATGAAGAGATTATGATCAGCGCCGAGCTTTAGGAACGCAACCGTTTCGCGCTCAACCACAAAAAACTATGGTGTGCGCGACCGGCGCGGCGACACCTACCGGTCCATGCTAATCAACGTCGAAGATGACGGTGACCTCCGTCGTCGTCCCCTCTACACCGTCCAATCCAACATCAAGAACGATCACAGCTGGAACGTCTCGGCGAGATCTTTCGGTAAGTCGGGCCTATGCCAACAGCAGTCATCGTCACTGCCGGGATTACAGCTGGCGTCCGAAATCATACTCGATCAGACGCGGCACGCATGTCGGAACTGCTCGAAGCAAAACCCCGAACGCGACATGTATGTGGTAGCACCAGACGGACGAATAGGCATTGGTCACCAATGTGCTTTGAATGAAGGGGGCGGTGTCAGATGGGTATATTTATCATTCCTTGACGTGTGTAATTGAACTTTTATTTTTTCAAATTTTGTGAGATTAATTATCATTTGTTGACCCGTTGCAACGCACGGGTATTTTGCTAGTTAAAATTAAATTAGAAATATATAGGAAGAGATGGAAATGTTATATGATGATTGTCTTGTCTTCCTTATCATCTCTTAGATAAGAGAAGGCAAAACCGTTTTCCCTGTTTCTCTTTCGTCCAACTCAGCATCACCCTATGTGGCACTGATAAGATAAGACCCTTATGCATGTCCTTATGATTCTAAGAAGTACCAAAACTATGAAAAATTAGCAGAACAATATTTGGTGTACCATCCAGCTTAACTTTTAAGCACATGCTCCAAATTGGTGAGATATATTTTTGTCAAGGCAATTTTGCAGTCCTTAAATCTCTTGATAAATAATTGTCTAGATTAAATTTTACTTATTGTATAATAGACATCAAAATTTGTGATTTGTGACGTTATGGAACCATAAGTGGCTACCTTGTTTTTTCTACACACACACAGAGAACGTGTATTCTGCTCAGTTTTGTCGTGGATTTTGCTTGGCTTGTGCTTCAGTTGTCTTTGTCTCATGCTAACTAAACATGCATTCACTTTTTATGGCATTTGTTTGCAATCGGAATTTACATATTATCTCCTCTTGTACTGGTGTTTCCTTTTCTAGTTTTGCTTCAAAACAGCATATTTGTAACCAACTATAAACCAAGTTTTCTTTGGTGGATTTTTCTTATATGAATGAAACAATAGCAGCATCTGTAGAAGCCACTTCTTAGACAAACAATTGGGCTGTCTATTGACTGAGCAGCAATATTAGGTCAATGTATGATTAAGCAGACAAAATTAACTCGTTACATTTTAATACTCCCTCCGATCCATAAAAAGTGTCGCCCACTTAGTACAAAATTTGTACTAACTTAGTACAAAATGAGTGACATTTTTTATGGATCGGGGGGAGTACTACATTTTTGGTTGCTCTTATATGTGCCTCATCTTCAAGGCTTCAAGTCAGCACATCACCATAATTCAGGATATTTCCAATTTTAAGTACTTCTTACTTGAAACAAAATAGAATCAAATTGTTATTCAGGAAATAATCTTCAGTGTTGCTATCTGCTATCCTAATCCCCTGTTCTCCTTTAAATTGTGGTGCTTGGCTATCCATTACACAGCAGAGACCCCAATGTTATCAAGTTACCTGTATGCTCAATGTTGTTGTCCGTGCGATTGAAGGCCCACAATTATGATTTGGGTGAGCCAGTTTTATAAATTGGAATAAAAATACTTAGAACAAATGCTTACAATAATAATAAAGTACGACAGAGCATGTTAGTAGTTAGGTTAGGTGATTTGTACTAATAGTTGGATATTATTAACTTATCATGCATGATGTTTTTTTCCTGGTCTTGTTATCGTATATTGTATTGTTGTTTTGACTGTTATATTCCTTTGATTTTCATATGTTGCTGATTTTCTGTTGCACCCAGTTTTTTTAGGGCTGTTTGACCTGATATTTACGACATTTGCCATTGTGCTTCTGTTGATCATTGGTTTTTTACTTACCATTTACATTGTGTGTGCATCA
Organism: Puccinellia tenuiflora; assembly: GCA_012064385.1. Lineage (NCBI taxonomy): Eukaryota > Viridiplantae > Streptophyta > Magnoliopsida > Poales > Poaceae > Puccinellia > Puccinellia tenuiflora. Next base: position 236,072 of record QRDG01001119.1, on the reverse strand, counting down.
TATTCTGCTTCCTTCTCTATTAATTGGGCCTTGATAAATTTACATTGTGTGTGCATCATATTCTGCTTCCTTCTCTATTAATTGGGCCTTGATAAATTTCTGTTCTTTTCTCAAAGAATGTATTATTATTTCCCAACTAAACATTCAGATGTTAAACTGTTACTTACATATTGTGTTTTTTCTGGCAGGGTCGATGAATGCAACAGCAGAGGCAACACCAGACGTAATAGAACATTTCTTTTGGGATAGTACCTGCATCTGTTCTGCTGTGTTTCGTTTCAGTGAATTCTGTAATAAGGGACCTTGCTATTGTGTATCTTATCTCCTGTTAACTCCCACCAAGGCATCTTAAACACTCTTAATGTTACGGATGCTCTTATATTCCATGATGATTGGCTGTTAAATAACTGCCTTCTGTGTTTGTTTTGGTTTTAGTTTTGGTAATACTCTGTATCCGAGGCTGATAGGAAACAAATCTTTGGACTGCTTTGAGACTGTCAATCTCATCTCCATCCAATGGCCTCGACGTGTTCTGTGAATGGAAATGCCGGCTTTGATGTTCCCTTGATTCCTCCGGATTACTCCTCATAATACCATCAACAGCCCAGCCCCCGTGAGACCGTGACTCGTTGCCCTGCTCTCGTTGCTGCGATGCCGCTTCTGTGACCATCTTGTTGATCTGCTCTCTCAGGCACATCCGCCTCCACCTGGCTTGATGTGTTTGCCGATACGCATGCATGAAGCTCTGTCATGGGGAGGCTTCCTGCCTTCCTGGTACATCTTTAATCACCGGTGGCCATGGGGAGGCTTCCTGCCTTCCTGGTACATCTTTAATCACCGGTGGTGACCAGTTGGTGCAGGCTTGCGACAGGCAGCTCCCTACTCCACTAAGGGACGGCAATGGTGACCTGTCTACCAACGTAATACAATCAGATACTTAAACGGTTCCTTCATTTCTCATACACTCTTTCGTTGTTTGTCACTCGTTCTTCCTTATTCCCTCCATTTGTTTCTCTCCAGAACCAGGTTACAAGGGGAAGGTACGAGCGCACTTGCAGATCGTGGCTAGTGCTTCCGAAGATGCAAGCCACGGATGGCAATGTCCAGCAGTAGACATGCACCTTAAGGCATGTCGAATGGCCACATATGCAAGCATTGGATGTTTGCTATGCAACGACAGCCTCGCACCTCCATTTTTCGACGGCCGTACATTGCTACTGATGCGGAAATGGAAGCACATTGTGAAGGTGGCCATTCGAAAGCACATATGAAGGTACTAGGAAATACATTGTTTTCAAGGGTGAATCACGCCACCTGAACTAATGAAAAACTCTCGTGGTAGAACAAGAAGCACATACGGAGGTACTAGGAAGCATATTGTGCTAAGGCCGAAGCATTTAAAGGATTTCTGGGTCCAGAGTCAGAGGCGACATAGCCGGACTGACCAGGCTACACTCCGGACGAAACAAGAGTGGCATGACGTCGCTGTTGTAGGTCATCGACAAGCCTCAGATGTTCCCCGTCAACGCACACATATCGACAAGAGAGGTGGACGGCGTGCATTGTGCGAGACGAAACAAACCATGCGATCAATTCTTATTGTACACAGAAGCAAGTCATGATATTAAGGGAAGTAAAAGTTATTTTATTTGGAAGCGAAATATATCTTCTCTAGGAAGCAATGTTTAGAGAAACAAATATTTGTTCCATTCGAAGCATATCGTATTTCCTCTGGAAGCAAATTATTTGCTCTTATTGAACCAGTGTTGATAGAAACGAATGTTTGAGCATTCGAAGAAAACACGATTTTATTTGTGAGCTAATTGCATTCTTTATTGGAAGCATAATGTTGATACAATACTAATACATGTTGCATCTTTTCTATGGTGGAAATAGAATGTTAGAAGGTAACAACCTCCAAATGTCTTGGAAGCAATGTAGTTCTCCAACAAAAGCAACATATTCTAGGTAGGAAGCCAAATTAAGTTGCACTAGGAAGTATATTTTCCAGAAAAATGACGCTTCCACTACTGAGAAATAATGCTTCCGTGGCATAAAATATTTTGATGTGACTGAAAAAACGTAATCATTTTGTTTATTTTATCAGTCGGAAACAACTCATAATTTCCCACAATTATTTTCTAAAAGTAAGGGATTGTTTTGAATAGGTCGGACATGTATTTCGGGAGCAATCACTGCACCACGCAGGCGCTACGCCGAGGGCTTTTGGCTGTCGGCATAGCCCAGATTGCCGTCGGTATAGGCTATGCCGACGGCAGCCGTCGACGTAGGAAAGCCGTCGGCGTAGCTTGGTACGCCGACGGCTTTGCCCTCGGCATAGGCCTTGGCCAGATTTTTTTCCAATTTTTTGTTTTCGAATTTTTTTTCCAAATTTTTTCCCATTTTTTTGAATATGTTTTTTTTATCTCTAAGCACTCGAGACATATTTATCTTTATCTCTAAACATGTTTAATTTTAATTTAAATCTCCCACTTCTAGAGACAATTCCTGATCGGTCACCCATACTCAGACTACTCCAGCTTAACTTCTTAGTTCCTTCCCTATGAGCTTCCTAGAAGCAAATCATACTTTGTTGACAATAGTATCCTATCAATCCTATTAACCCTTGGACCATGATGTCACACGTCTTTATTTTTTGAATCCAAATAATTATTTAAGTAAAAAAAAATGAATAACTAATAATAATCTTGAATTCAAATAACAATAAAATGATTGTTTTTGCCTTTTTCCATTTAATATTGAATAATTCATATCTATAAATGGTCAACAATGCTATTCATTCAAAGAAGTCGATTTTTCCAAAACTATCCATGGTTGTATGAAATAATCACTACTTGTGTACTTTAAAATGATTTTTAGGAGCAAACTATCACACACTTGTAGTTCAAATTTGAATTACTTTCGAAAAATCGACATAAAGTCATTTAAATATGTGAAATTAGGTAGAAAGGGAGAGAATTCCTAATATTATTGTATTATCCTTTAAATATGGAAAACTTTCTGTGAAAATTGGATGGGTGCCATTTCGCATCATATACTTGCTTCACAAAAAAAATTGTTTTTGACATTTAGAAAATGAAAATGAAATTTATAAAAATATTTTGAAAAAAACTCAGTTCGGTAACCTTTGCCCATACCAAGATACACGTATGTGCCAAATATGGGCACAGTATCACAAACTATGCCACAGAAATGGTCATATCTTGGTCGTTTGACTTGAAACCTATATATGTTTATAGATGATAGACCTTTTTGTGAAGTGATTTTTTGTAATGTTTGATAAAAATCAAGTTTATAATTTTTCCTGTCAACTAGTTGTTGGAGAGGGGTCCCCGCGCTTCCCACGCGTCACACCGGGTCACCACCTGAATACGCACCCGCGCATATACGCCCAGAAGAGTCGTTGATGTATGTGTCCTACCCCAGCGTGGCGTGCAGAAGCCAACTAGGAAGAACTGTGTGAAGGCGCCCTCCTTCGACGGTGGTGCACCCGACTACGCCTCGGGAGGACCCAACACCTAGAAGTGGAGAATACATCGGTATAAGTGCGCGCGACCCGCGGGAACACCAAGCGTGTGGGACGCCCCACCGCTGCCTAAGGCTGGACCGACATTACACGACGGAACCTGTTGTGTCGAGATACCCAAGTAGAATATTCTTACTAGATGTCTTGTAAAGACCGATATACCCCTCCCCGCGTGTTGTAGCCCAAGGGGCAAAACTATAATCTCACACCCCGTCCCCCATTTCCTATAAATAGAGGAGACCTCCCTCCATTGTAAAGGATCATAATTCCAAAAACTAATAGCCTATCATTCACTATTTAGCCTCATTTACCTTGTTCGTGGTCCTCAGGCCACCATACGACGTCACTGGGTCTCACGCTTTTGCGGGTCTCCGCCTCGGGTTCCCTGTGCATCTGCCGTAGGCCCCTATCGCCTTACGGGGGTGCCTCAAGTGTATTGTCTAGCCTCATTGCTACGACAGTTGGCGCCGTCTGTGGGAACTTGAGCAAAAGGCCGTGTGGAGAGGAGACCGCGACCATAGCAGGACGACCCGACGTGCAAGGCTAGACGCCAGCTGATGCATGTAAAATGCATACATGAACTTTGGATTGTATTACTTATATTTCAGTCATATTTGCATCATATAAGGGTTATATCATTGTTTTATATTGATTTTGGGAATGTTTCTCTGTTTCCCTATTTTCTGGAATTAACCCTGCACTGGCGGAAAACCCTATTTTCTATATTTTGATGTTTCAGGGACCCAAACGACGTCCGAATGACCTGGAAATTTACGAGCATCAGTTTTTGGAAGGAACGAAGCATAGGAGCGAAGGAAGCGAACAAGCGGAGACCCGAGGGCCAAGATAGGTGGGCCCACGTGGCCAGATTCCTTGGCCGCGTGGGGCCCACTATCCTGGGCCTCGAGCCTCCGATGCCGTCGATCTTTTTCCCCGAGCCTCGTCTTGACCTAAAAACGACTATAAAAATAGTCTCCCGATGCCTTTCGGAGGGGAGCGCCGCCGAAACACAGAAACCACGAAACAGAGACCTGGAGTTGCAGATTGGAGGGGGAAAACTCCGGCGGGGCGCTGTCGGTGTGGTCTCCATCTTCTCCAACGACTTCTCCACCGTCTCCATGATGAAGAGGGAGTAGTCCACCCCTGGACTATGGGTTTGTGGAAGTAACTTATGTATCTCTCCTCTCTTTGAGCTTCACTAATTAGTACTGTATGAGCTGCTAAACATGATTACGGTCATCTATGTAAGACCTTTGTGGTGGATCTTTTTATGAGTTAATATATGTTTGAGATTGCAATAGTTTTGTTTCAGTTATGAAAGTAGATGCATATTATGTACCCCGTTCTTGTTTACTTGTTTTGATCAAGCATGTGTATGAGAGCGTGTGAGGGGGAACATATGCATTAGATGAGGTAACGGGGGGTGGCTAGTGCGATGAAAGTGACAGAAGTTCCGCGATCCACTTTGGTATTTTACCTTACTTTGTTGCCTCACTAGGGATAAAAAAAATACCTTGCTACTGGAGATGTGGGTGTGACCTTGCCACTTCTCCATGACTAGATCTAGCATGTTCTTATTTTAACTTCATGTCATAGAACTTAAAGCTATACTATGATTTATCTTAATTACCGAGATGCTAAGATTTAGTTCACATTTTGGTGGAGTATAAGAGAGATTAATAAACAAAAGATCTCTATGTTAGGACGTGATGCCCATATAATTAGTGACTTGTCATGAAACTTTTATGTTGCAATCTCACATGTCAATTCTAGTGTTCCATTATCTACCACTTTATTAAAGAGAGAGTGCATTTGTGAAACCATGAACCCCGGTCCATTATTAATCAGAAGAAACACCTTTCCAACAACTTTTATCCATTTTCCATTTTCTGCCATTTAAAAATCCAAAAATACAAAAACACTTTTACATCTTGCATTCACAATACAAAACCAAAAAATATCATCCATTATTGTTTCCACCATCCTTGCATATTTATTTATCATCATTGCATATTTATTTATTGCTTTGCATTCATTATCTTTTCATATCATTCTCACACCTTGTGCTTGACAACCACTTGGTGAGGTTGACGGCACAAAATAATTTACTTTGTTTTGTAGGTTTTCAAGAGAATGATAAGAAGATAAATCTTTCACTACTGATTCCCCGAGAGTTCGATATTAAACCCTCGAGTCACACCTCGTGGGGAAAACTGTATTTCCTATACTATACACTCTGCACTTGGAGTATCAACCTAACCATATTCTTTTGACGCAGGTAACTACGTCAAAGGCCATCACCAGCCTCACACGCAGCGCAAAGGACTCGGAGGGCTACGGCGCCACGCCCGTCACCGACCGCGCCCTGCGCGTTGCAAGTGGCTCGGATGCGCTTAGCGCCGCACGCGTCATGGCGCTCTCCCTATTGTGTGACACCCTCTTTTCCTTCTCGGATGGCACATAGGTGGATCCACCTTCATCACTTGATTCTTCCTCATCATAAGATGTTGCCTTCAAGGCAAGAGATACTTTCTTCATTCCATTCACACGAGCTAGAACATCTTCCGAGGATTTCTTCATCATATTCATGGTGACAAAGGTACCCAAAACATCATTGGGAGTTAGTTCCATGTAGTCCGCTCTTGATTGAACATTCATTACCATGGTCTCATTGTATGGAATCAAGTTTTGAAGAAATTTTCCCTTGAACCAATCATCATCGCAATCCTTGAATCCAACATCCTTCATGTCCACAACTAGAGCCTTGAGTCTTCGATATACATCCTCCGGAACTTCTCCATCCTTCATGATGAAGTGATCAACTTGCCGTTGAAGAAGTGTTTTCTTTGAGCGTTGCATGCTCACATTTCCATCATACATGGCGAGTAGATACTCCCAAGCTTCCTTGGCGTTTCGGAGAGACCGGATGTGCTCAACACCTTCATTGACCATTGCCTTCTCGAGCATGTGCATAGCATGTGCATTGAGTTGTTCATCAATGATCTCACTTGAGGTCAAATTATTGATATCCTTAGGATAGTATCCCCTCTCAATGATTCTCCATATTTGCTATGAAGAGCTACACACATAAGATTTCATAGAAGCTTTCCAATTAGTAAAACGGGCCCTATCTACTAAAGGTGGATTACCAAGATTGTTCACATGTGGATGTTGAAAATTAAGAGCATTGTTATAAATATGTCCAAATTGATTTGGGTTTTCATTTTTAGATGAGTGTTCGTCACTTTCTTTTGAATGGGATATGGGATTACCATTTTCATCTAGAGAGGGACTTTCATTTGCATTGCTAGATGTAGAGGCAAGTTTCATTAGTAGTTCCTCTAACCTATCCATCCTCTTATCGGAACTTTCCCCCATGGACTCGACTTGCTTTTGAAGCAATTCCATGGGAGTGGGATCCCCCATCCTCCTCTTTAGGCGGTGAAGCCTTTAATAAAGAGACGAGGCTATGATACCAATTGAAAGGATCGATGAGGTTAACATCAGGGGGGGGGGGGGTGAATAGGTAACTACAAATTTTACTTCTTTTTCGTTTTAAAAGGATATTGCTCAAATATAAGTTTTCTAGAATTTGCAACTAGGTGAACAAACTTATATGATGAGCAAAAGTTCACTAGCACAAGATATAGATATAGTAAGCTAGTGGTAACAAGTAAAGGTAAGTGAAAAGATAAGCAACAAGATGACACGAAGATTTATCCCGAAGTTCACTTCCCAATGGAAGCTAATCTCCGTTGGAGCGGCGCGGTGTTCACCAAAGTGAAACACCGGGTAGCCTTGATATGGCACACCGTATCTCCGTTGTGACTTACCACCGATGTGGCGAGGCACTTGTCACTATGTTGCCGTTGAGGTTGACAACTAGAACCTTTACAAGGATGAAGCTCACTCCACAAGTTGGAGGGTCTCCACCAAATGCACCGAGCCGCCAAGACTTGATGCTCAAGGCCGGGGCACACACCACAACTCAATTGGTGGCTCCCGGCAATGTCTTCGTAGCTCCCAAAGCTCCGAAGGACCACAACCTCTTAGGGTTCTAATGAACACCAAGAGTAGCAAGCCCCCTCTCACAAATCAAGGGGGAAATCAAATCGGTTTGGTGGAAGTGTAGATCTAGGTCTCCTCTCTCAAATTCCCAAAGGGCTAAGTGATTGAGTGGCTAGAGAGGGAGATCTATTGATTTGAAGCTTTCAAACAATGGAGGTGTTCTTCTTTTGGTCGTGGTAACCTTTCCAAGGTAGGAGAAGGGATATTTATACCCCACTCCACTTGCTAGCCGTTTGAAGGGTTTTTTTCACTTGTGCAGAGAGGCCGGCCTTGCCGGCCCGGAGGCCGGCCTCAAGGCCGGCGTGGACTCCTTCAGGCGCAGACAGGCCGGCCTTGAGCCCGGCCTAGGCCGGCCAAGCCAGCACGGGAGGCTGGCATGGAGGCCGAGCCAGCCGGCCTTGACCCCGGCCCAGGCCGGCCAAGCCAGCACAGGAGGCCGAGCCAGCCGGCCTTGACCCCGGCCTAGGCCGGCCACACCAGCACAGGGGGCTGGCATGGAGGCCGAGCCAGCCGGCCTTGACCCCGGCCTAGGCCGGCCACACCAGCACAGGAGGCTGGCATGGAGGCCGAGCCAGCCGGCCTTGAGCCCGGCCTTGCCGGCACAGAGGCCGGCCAGACAGAGTTTTCTATCCGATGACGATATGGGTATCCTTGACGACCTTTTGCAGACTTTTTGGTGCGAGACATATTTAACTAAATATATTTCAAGGCCTGCAACACTTAGCACCATATTAGATTATCGCTAGTGTTGTCAACTAACACACAAAACATAAGGTATTAAGAAATGTTCTTTCATAAGGGAATTTGGGTTTTATGCTCTTGTTGCATTTGCCTTTAGTGCGCTTGCATCCTTGCTTGTTTGTCTTGCAAGGATGCTTGATTCATTATATAAACCCTCTTAAATAGGGATTGTCATCAATTACCAAAATGGGGGAGATTGAAAGTGCATGGTTGCCCCCATGTGTGGTTTTGGTAATTAATGACAATCTCTATGGACTAATGTTTGTATTGAGCTACTTGTAGGTGTATCCATTTGCTTTGCTTGATCTCCATTTGTTGGAGTCAAGGTTAAGGGAAGAAGAGTATTTGTTGATCAAGAATAAGTGCGTGTTGATCAATACTCAAGTCCATGTGAAGATATATGCCGAAGAGTGCCTCTCCATATTGGTGTATGGGGGAGCTATTAGCGTGTCTTTACCAAGCGGAGCGCAATCAAGAAAGGTGGTCCAACTTGAGAAGACAAAGATCGTCATCATCTAGCTCAAGTGGATTATGCGCAAGGCAAAGGTATGATCTTGATAGGTTTTCTATTTTATCGGTCTCATGATGTTAGTTGAAAGACCGGATTATAGGATAGATAGCCTTACTATCAAGAGGGGCTCTCGACCGAGTATCTTGTTCGTATCGTTCGTGGAGAGCTCAAACCTTTGCATCATTGGCATCATCTTTATTGGTTCTTATTTGGCTCTTATCGTGGTGTGGTCTTGGTGCTTGTCGTGCTTGTCATGACAAGGCCAAGTTCACCGAAAACGGTTTTCGTATGCGTCTTCTTTTGAGTTTTCGGTGTTGGAGATTTTGCCGGTCTATCCATGCGGAAATTTTCACTCTTCCATTTATTAGCAAAATCTCCCTTGCTTGGTTTCAATATTTTTTCTTTTTATAGGGTAGCATTTGTCGTCCTCTTTCCAACAAAATTGGATTCACTCGATTCGGACTTCATTTGCAAAAGTTATGGCAGTTCAGGTTTTACTGTTTGGATCTGGCCCGGAGATGGTCCGGAGTCTCCGGCCCAACCAGAGTCTCCGGCCCAGAGGACCCAGACACTCCGGTCCTATGTTTTTCGTTGCCCAGTGTTCTCTTTGTGGTGTGGTACTGGATTGGGGTCCAGAGGTACCCCGGAGATGGTACAGAGTCTTCGGTCCATAGGACCCGGAATCTCCGGCCTCAAGTTTTTCTCTGCTCTTTGCCTCTTTGTGGTGCGGTACTGGATAGGGGTCCGGAGGAACACCGGAGTATGTCCGGAGTCTCCGGCCTAGCCGGAGTCTCCGGCCCCTCTGGACCGGAATCTCCGGTCTGCCCCGATGACCCAATGTGTGGTGCGCCCCTAATGCCCTGTCCGGAAGAAGGCCAGAGCCTGGCCGGAATCTCCGGCCCAGGCCGGAGTCTTCGGCCCACTTACACCGGAGTCTCCGGTCTGGACAGGTGATGACTCCCAAGTGCAGGAGATCAATTGCAGTACCTTTGAAATAAGAAAAGGTTGTCGAACCCACGAGGAGCTGAAGGTATTGGTTAGCAAGAATGATAAATGAAACCATGAAATATGCAAGTGTTTTTGGGATTTTTGGTTGTATAGATGCAAAAGAATAAAATGCTTAAGATAGATAGTATCAAGTAGAAAGCTCTCAAAGAGAGAGAAAGCCCAATCCCCTATGTGACAAGAGGAAAAGCTCAAGTGATGTGTGTCTTATATGTGTAAAGCGTTCCCAAGGGCAGCATGGACATAACTTGGCATAGAGATCTATTAAACAACACGTTGAATATCTTGTCAAGTTTTAATCTTCTTTGGACGGAGCCATTGTTAGGCATAGCTAAATAAATAAACTAATCCCCTTTGTATGAAACAAGAAAAAGGAGGTTTTCTGCCTCCCAGAAATTAAATACCAAAAATAGGGACTTTGTATGAAAGTTCCCTAAATCTTCTAAAACATGTAAAAATAATGATATAACAATGCTAAAAACATTCTAATATGAAGATATAAGATGTAAAAATGATGATACAAAATGCAAGTATCAACTCCCCCAATCTTAAACCCTTACTCGTCCTCGAGTAAGTAAGGACATAGATCATTTGTATCAATGGACTTATGGTTGATAAATAAATACGAGCATTATATCATCATCATGTTCAATTGCAATGTAAGATTAATGAACTAAAACCCATACACATGAGGACAACATAAGTAGAAGCTCTAGCAATCACCCCTTACTTTTGAAAGCAAATAACCATTGTATGTTGGACAATTGAATCATACTCTATTTCTGTTGCGCTTTAAACGGGGCCCCACACTCGCAAATCGAGAGTCGCCAAGGTGTTTGATCAACCACACCTAAGATCCGGGTACCTTGACGCCGAGGGTGATACACCGCAGCTCACGTCGAAGGAGATCCGTCCGAAAGCGCGATACGCAGGACATCCGGCGGACGCTTTTTAGACCAGACGCCCCGCTTGCCCGGGAGGGACCCCGTCAGGGCTCGCGGCGACGATTGGTTGCTCTAGGTCGGCCTGACCGCCCCTAGAGCCTCGTGGCTTCGCAGATCGCCGGCATAGCTAGCTAACTACGGAGGAACGAGAAGCATAGGTACAGGGGCAAAGGTAGACGAAAAGATAGATTGATTGATATGACGATTGGGTGTTGTTCTTTTCAATCGGCCGTGCACCTTTATATAGGTGGCCTGGTCTTTGGCGTACAAGCAAAGGACTCATCTAGTCTTTCCTTACAAGAAAAGTACATTAATCCACGTCCTAAACCCTAGTCCTAGTCCAAGTCGAACTCCTGTCCAGATTCGCAGCTCTCCCCGTCCTGCTTCTTGCCGTGGACGCCAAAGTCACATATTACCTCGGATGGATATGGCCCAAAGACCAAACTTGTACGTCTCGATGAGACGAACAACTCTCGCGATGATCACTTTTCCATCCGAAGCCGTCTTGACTGCTATCCGGGTCCATCTTTGTCTGTTGGTCCAATCTAGCAGGTAACAGATTAAGCCGGGTCCTGACTAAACCGGGAAAACTCCTGCCGGGTCATCACCCCAGGTTTTCTCCGGGTCACCACTTCTGAGTGAGCTTTGAACCTTAAGCCGGGTTAACTCCCGCCGGGTCACCACCGAGTCGCCATCTATGAGTGATTTGAATCTGTGACCCGGGTTCTGACAAGCCGGGTTAGCTCCTGCCGGGTTGACTCCTGCCGGGTAACCACTGTGGCCTCGCAAGCTGTACGGCAAAAGTATGGTTGTAGGTCCTTCCCGACATGTTCCCTTCTTGCCGGGTCCAAGCCTTCCCGGGTCATGCACGACTCGGCTCCATGACGGATGCGGGTTGTGAACTCGGCCATGCCGACTCAAGATAAGCCGGCCTGTGGCTGCCGCTTGGACATGAAATGCCGACTCCCTGATGAAGTCGGCTCCGATGGTGACTCCTTGGAAAATGTCAGCTTCTCGATGATGGTCGGTCTCTGGATGGTGGCCGACTCCTGGGTAATGGCCGGCTCCTTGGACAACGTTGGCTCAATGCCAGCTCCTGGACCGAGACAGCTCCTGGATGACCAAACGCCGAGTCCTGGGACATGGTGGCCTGCTGCCTAGTGGCTTGCCGATATAGCTCCTTCTCCTTTGTCCGTGTCCTGGGATCCTCCTGAGTGCGTCTCGCCTAAACCAAGGGCATCCAGGGCCATGCCGGCCAAGTGCCAAAAATGGGTGCGAACACATGCCCCCCTGTTTTCTGGTAGAGCTTGCGTGCCAGAAAATAATTTGCCTAGGGTCTTGGTATTAGCACGATGTCAACACTCCATCGGCCTTGTATGCTAAGGTCGATAATCCTTTTATCGGCCATATGCTTAGACCAGCTGCCACCTGGGTAGAGCCACTTCAGAATTTCGTCGTTAATAGCACAAGCTCCATCATGTATGCATCCCGTGGTGTAGCTTGCCTGATTGTCTAATTAGGACCCTGCAGATAAGAAAAATTATTTCCTTCTAACTGGTTACCCAGCTTGCACTAAATCCTTGTTAGTAGCCGACTCAATAATTAAGCCGGCCTTGCTGGTATTGGCGAAACTAAGCATCGGCTTCGAGGATGAAACCATAAGCCAGATGTTGAATTTGCCAACACAATGTATTCCTGGGGCGATATGCAAATATCGGCCATGCGTCCTCATCTCAAAGGACTAGGGAAATCCGTCCACCAAAGCATAAATAACCGAAACAACTCAGATATTTCGGCTGGGGATAAATGTCTGGATGCTGGCTTTGATGGTATGGTTGAAGAACATGGATGACGTGCCGTCTGAGGTCTCCTTTGATGAGGTGAAAGTTGCCGATTTCGTCTGCCGGCTCCATGTTTGCCCTTCTCCACTCCTGCCGGCTTCTCAACAGGAGTCGGCACGCCAATCCCTGCTTGCGGACTTTGCTTGGGAACCCACGCCATGTTCCTCTTCTTCAGCTCGTCGGCCCTAAGCCGCTCCAGCTGTCCTTTTTGCCAATGTGATAAGCCGATTAAGCATTTCGGCTGTGACTTTGATTTATGCATTGGCAGCATCTCCTTGGGCTTGGGCACCCTTTGCTTGGCTTGTCCAGACTCGACAATTGGGTCCTTGGAATCAACTCGCCTCACTTCCTTGCCCTTAATAGCCAACGTCAACTCGGCTGGCTTTTTGATACTTGGAGTCGAATCTGAATCAACGCACTTGCGGCCATCCTTCTTCACTCGGTAGACTTGCTTCACCACTTCCTTCTTCCTCCACGAGCTCCGGGCCGACTCGTCATTGAGTCGGTCTCTATCATGTGTTCGTCGACTTGTCCCTCTTGGAGCTGCGTAAAGTTGGCGAGGTAATTTAGTATAAGATGGATGGTGTGCCCGTGAGTCATACCTATCCCTTGATGGATATGAATAGAAGCCGGTTTGGGAAGGTATGGACGACTTCGGCATTGGCGGCTCGAAAGGAGTACGTGGAGTCGGCACGTCGAGCTTCTTTCGCCAATCTCGATCTTCTGACTTGCGCCCTGGGGGTGACCTCGATACCTTTGCGTCAGCTGGCCGATGAGCACTTTTCGCTTCGCTTATCCTCTGGTATTTCTCCAATAATTGAGCGAAGGTGACTTTTGATTTCCTCCTCCTGTGCTTATCGCTGCCTTTATCTTCTTTGGCTTTGCTGGAATCGGTCTCTAGATTTTGTGGTTGCCCCCCAATGTTGGAAGTCTTCGCTACAGCTTTGATGGAACGCCCGTCCTGAAAATTGCCGACTCGATTGCCGACTTGAATAACCTCTTTGATTGACGACTCGATCTCATCAGCTTTATTGTGTACCCGTCCATCTTTGGATGAGTCGGCTTGAGGTAGCCGATTCAACTCTTGGTTGCTATCAAGTCCAGTTTGTGCCAACTGATCATCAGCTTGTGTCCCACCAACTTCCATTTGTCCCTGAACGGTCAATTGTGCAATTTGATGATGCACGTTGCAGTCTTGAACACCCGGCTCGCACGAATCCTGGACTCGTCCTTCTCCTGACGACTCGGCATAATGATCGTCTATGATAATTGGATTAGCCAGTGATGCACCGACAATGCGATCATCTACGCCCGGACTGAAGGTACACTGCTTATCTTGTAACCGATAATCTGATACCGGTTTTGGATTTAAGCAACCGAGTGGTGCCGGCTCAATGCCACCCGACTCGGCTTTGCATCGTATCTTGTCCTCCTTTTCTGATACTCTCGAATCGGCTATTTGGAGGAGTTGGGAACCTGGCCTTATGTTTCTGCAATCAAAATAATTACAGAATATACGTCTCATCTGAGACCAAATGTTAGCCAGGCACGTAACAAGCAAAGTTGTCCATATGAATATGAAATTTAGCTGGCATGACAGGAACAACTTTGGTTGTGATAGATTGTCACTATCAGCTCCTATGCTTGGTATTATATGTTGACCGGCATGATTAGCGACAAGATTATTCCTAACAAACAAGTTACTCATCTCGATCGGTCTTTTAAAGTTAAATAGAATCAAGCTAGTAGATGTATCAATAATATAATTCTGACCTGATCGAAAAACAAGTAAATTGTCGGCTAGGCGTACCTCTTCGAAGACGCTGGGAGAACTCGGTAGTGGCACAAAAGGAACAACGCTTTGCTCCGTCTCTGGATAGCTCCCCAACGCTTCGACTTTCTCTTCCAGATCCCGAGTTACGTCTTGTGTACGTTCTTCATTAACCGAACATTGTCCGGCTTCATCATATTTGGCACGGAACTCGTAGGGTAGCAAGTATGCTCCCACACATCCAGAAAAGTCGAGCACAGCCGACTCCCGTCGCTTACCGTGCTCTGGATCGACGAATTTCTCCTCTGTCGGCTTGGTAGACTCGGCACGTGCGTCTGACTCGGCATTACCCGAACTGCCGGGTTCGGTTTCCGCTAAGTCGGCTGCATGCTGTTGATTGGACTCGGCACATGCATTTTCGAACCCGGCTACTGCCGACTTGACCGTACTAGCCGAGTCAACCCTTTCCTGGTCGGCTCGCAGAGATTCGTCTTCTTTCTTTGGCAACGCAGAGGATTCAGCATGATTGTTGCATGGGGGATCGGACCTGGCAATATCTTCCTCGAGCTTTGCATAAAACTTCTGCAAGTCTTCCTCCTCACGCTTTTTCTTGAATGCTTCGAATTCTTCTCTGCGCTTCCTTTTGAAAACTTCAAAGCCTTGACGCTGTTCGTCGGATAATTGTTCCCAAGTTGGCGTAGTGAAGTCACCGGTGTTAGCTGCTGCATCTCTAGTATCCGGCTTCCCGGATTTATCCGAGTTGTTTGACTCGGCTGTAACCGACGTAGTTGGGTCGGTCGTACTGGTCGAATCAACCTTTTCCCGGTGTCTGGCTTGCAGCGCTTCACCTTCTGTGGTGCGTGAAGGAGTTAATCCGGTTTCATCATAGGATTGCCCCCCGAGTCCACTGAAATATTTCGGCTGTGGTGCGCCGAAAATTTGCAGTGGTGAGTGGGAGGTATTATTGGCTGTAATAATCTGAGTCGGCACCTGTACTCCTGTAGAATTTCTATATAACAGGTCATAAGCAATGAGTTTAGCCGATTCACAGAAATCATATAGCGCCGAGTCACCAACTCCAGGAGGCGATGTATAACTCGGCTGAGAGTAACTCGGCTGAGAGTAACCGGCCACATAGCTCGTAGAACCATAGCCGATTCCCTCATCCATCGGCCTGTTTAAGGATGATCCCGCATACTGCGAGTTGGCAGCCGATGAATAAAGCTGTGAGACATCTTCTAGCCTATGAAGTGTCCCATGTTGATCAATCGAGTACTCAATGTTATTCATCGGCCTATAATCTGGGGCAGCCGATGCATGAGAACTCGGATCTGTTTGTCGTGTGTAGAATCGGTGATCCTCTATCGGCCTCTGCTCATAGCTATATGGAAGATAACTAGAACCAGCCGATATAGGATGTCCATCCACACCGACATAAGGGCAATTTGCATCTACATAATTTGATTGATGATACATGCTTCCTCTGCAGATTGATGCCTCTTGATGCGCTCCTAATTGCAAGAACGGGCTGTAGATTGTTTGACGCTTCTTCCCCAGCGGAGTCGCCAAAAAGTGTGTTGCGCTTTAAACGGGGCCCCACACTCGCAAATCGAGAGTCGCCAAGGTGTTTGATCAACCACACCTAAGATCCGGGTACCTTGACGCCGAGGGTGATACACCGCAGCTCACGTCGAAGGAGATCCGTCCGGAAGCGCGGTACGCAGGACATCCGGCGGACGCTTTTTAGACCAGACGCCCCGCTTGCCCGGGAGGGACCCCGTCAGGGCTCGCGGCGACGATTGGTTGCTCTAGGTCGGCCTGACCGCCCCTAGAGCCTCGTGGCTTCGCAGATCGCCGGCATAGCTAGCTAACTACGGAGGAACGAGAAGCATAGGTACAGGGGCAAAGGTAGACGAAAAGATAGATTGATTGATATGTCGATTGGGTGTTGTTCTTTTCAATCGGCCGTGCACCTTTATATAGGTGGCCTGGTCTTTGGCGTACAAGCAAAGGACTCATCTAGTCTTTCCTTACAAGAAAAGTACATTAATCCACGTCCTAAACCCTAGTCCTAGTCCAAGTCGACCTCCTGTCCAGATTCGCAGCTCTCCCTGTCCAGCTTCTTGCCGTGGACACCAAAGTCACATATTACCTCGGATGGATATGGCCCAAAGACCAAACTTGTACGTCTCGATGAGACGAACAACTCTCGCGATGATCACTTTTCCATCCGAAGCCGTCTTTACTGCTATCCGGTTCCATCTTTGTCTGTTGGTCCAATCTAGCAGGTAACAGATTAAGCCGGGTCCTGACTAAACCGGGAAAACTCCTGCCGGGTCATCACCCTAGGTTTTCTCCGGGTCACCACTTCTGAGTGAGCTTTGAACCTTAAGCCGGGTTAACTCCCGCCGGGTCACCATCGAGTCGCCATCTATGAGTGATTTGAATCTGTGACCCGGGTTCTGACAAGCCGGGTTAGCTCCTGCCGGGTTGACTCCTGCCGGGTAACCACTGTGGCCTCGCAAGCTGTACGACAAAAGTATGGTTGTAGGTCCTTCCCGACATGTTCCCTTCTTGCCGGGTCCAAGCCTTCCCGGGTCATGCACGACTCGGCTCCATGACGGATGCGGGTTGTGAACTCGGCCATGCCGACTCAAGATAAGCCGGCCTGTGGCTGCCGCTTGGACATGAAATGCCGACTCCCTGATGAAGTCGGCTCCGATGGTGACTCCTTGGAAAATGTCAGCTTCTCGATGATGGTCGGTCTCTGGATGGTGGCCGACTCCTGGGTAATGGCCGGCTCCTTGGACAACGTTGGCTCAATGCCAGCTCCTGGACCGAGACAGCTCCTGGATGACCAAACGCCGAGTCCTGGGACATGGTGGCCTGCTGCCTAGTGGCTTGCCGATATAGCTCCTTCTCCTTTGTCCGTGTCCTGGGATCCTCCTGAGTGCGTCTCGCCTAAACCAAGGGCATCCAGGGCCATGCCGGCCAAGTGCCAAAAATGGGTGCGAACAATTTCCAATGAATTTGCTCTTATTTGCAAGCATTATACTATTTGATACCTTGCTGAAATTTAAAGATAAGATAGACTCTTATTGAATAACTAGTTAAAAGAAGACAAATAAAAAGATAGATATGATATTATTTACCACCTTGCTTCACTAGTAACTAGTGCAAACCTCAGTCATGGATATTTCAATCAAGTTCTTATGCTCTATACCACCTTTATCTAACACTTTCCATGGCTAGCCGAATCCTCGGGTGCCCACCTTTCCATTCACTTTTCAAGAGCATTAGTATTGAAACATCCATGATCATTAATTTGCTCAAAAGACACTAGAGTAAAACAAGAGTGTTATCATATTCTTCTTATTGACCTTCCCAACTCTTTATCCTATAAGACTACATCTCTACTTTAAACTATTATTTCCATGTCATGTTGACTTATTCTCTTATTTATACTTTGATGAGGTAATTCCATTATTGTCCAACATACTCAAGTTAATTAAATTCAAGGCAAGGTGTGATTGAAACTTCTAAATATGTCATGCTCATTTGCATGAGTGTTACTCATAAATCTCCGAAACAAGAGACCCATGGATGACACCATACTCTGATATTCATTGATAAACCACAAGGGGATACATGATAATGCTCTATGAGCTCACACAAGACTAAAGATATTGATAACTAAATGATAAAAGCAAAACACACCATAACTAGATAGATAGATAAACTAATAGAGATAAAGACTAGGTTGAACTCCCCCAAGCTTGACTTTTTGCTAGGGCTTCTTCACTTCTTTTCCTTCTTGCCCTCATGATAATTGTCTTCAAGGTCTCCAACGATCTTCATCATAATATTGTAAACTTTCTCAAACTCGCTTGCAGCTTTACCCAGTTCCTCCATGAGATTCTTCTCCACCGTCCTCCGGCAAGGCTTCCACTCCGGGCTTGGCACCTTTACATTAGGAATCTTGTGATCCCACTCACCAGGATAGTTCTCTTTGATGCCACGCTGAAATTCGCTGCCAATAAGTGTAGAAACCATGTTTTTGCTAGCAAGTGCATGCTTGGGAACCTTTCCTCCTGTGCTCATGCGCGCTGACTGCCTCTTATTTCCAAGAGACACGTTCACCTTAACACCAGCAATAGGGATGGGAGAAGGTGGTGATGTTGCAAGAGGTGTGATGTTGGCGAAGGGCTTTTATTCTTCTTCTTCTTCTTCTTCTTCTTCTTCCTTCTCGACCTCTCCTCGTAGTCTTCATCATCGGAGTACTCCTTCCTATTCCTTTTCCTCCTCCACATGGACGTGGGACTGTTGTCCTCGAGTTCATCATCGTCATCGTCCATGGAGGAGCATTGGTAAGAGTCTCCCGAAGACATAGCTAAAAACCTGACAGACAGAAACAGCAAAAACAAAGATCGCTCGAGAACTCTCGGTGCGAGATTAGATCGACGGAAGGGGGTATATATTGACGATTTTTAGGTCAAAACGAAGCGTCGGAGTCGAAAACAAGACGAAACGGGACTCCGAGGGGCAAAAGGGGTGGGCCCACGCGGCCAAAGAATCTAGCCGCGTGGGACCCCTCCTTTTGGGCCTCGGGTCTCCGTTCTTTCCAATCTTCTTGTCCCACACGTTAATTTCCATAAAAATTGACTTCCGTAAATTCTTACGCAATTCCGAGAAACTTTCCAATACAAAAGTTACCTTTTATTGATTTGGGGTTGCTGAAACTGCTCGACCCCCTTCTATTATTTCTTCCAGTGTTTGTAAATTCAATGTTTCCACCGTTCCGATGAAGCTTTTTCCTGCAATATAATGTTTAAGACGTTCTCCATTGACCACATGAGGTTTACCTTTCATATCACTGTGAAGACGGATAGCTCCTGAATGATACACTTCCTGTATGACTAATGGTCCCTGCCATTTTGAGGCTAGCTTCCCTACAGAAAACTTGAAACGAGAGTTGTATAATAAAACTTGATCTCCTACTTTGAATTCTTTTCTCTTAATCTTCTTGTCATGCCAAATCTTAACTTTCTCTTTAAACATTTTAGCATTTTCATAGGCTTCATTCCTTCCATTCATCTAGCAGGTTTAAATCAAGGATTCTTTTCTCTCCTGCAGTCTTAAAGTTAAAGTTTAATTGTTTAATAGCCCATCTAGCTTTATGTTCTAATTCAGCAGGTAAATAACAAGCTTTTCCATAGACCATTTTATAAGGGGACATTCCCATAGGA
Organism: Puccinellia tenuiflora; assembly: GCA_012064385.1. NCBI lineage: Eukaryota > Viridiplantae > Streptophyta > Magnoliopsida > Poales > Poaceae > Puccinellia > Puccinellia tenuiflora. The sequence continues at coordinate 216,398 of QRDG01001119.1, read as the reverse complement.
TTTTTAAATGCAGTTCTATAAGCCCATAATGCATCATTAATTTTAAGTGGCCAATCAGACCTAGACTTATTCACTGTCTTTTCCAAAATGAGTTTAATTTCCCTATTACTTAATTCAACCTGTCCACTTGTTTGAGGGTGATAAGGAGATGCAATTCTATGGTTAACATCATATTTTGCCAATGCTTTCCTAAAAACACCATGTATGAAATGAGAGCCACCATCAGTAATTAAAAACCTAGGAACACCAAACCTTGGGAAAATGATGTCCTTGAGCATTTTCATTGCTGTGGCATGATCTGCACTTTTGGTTGGAATTGCCTCCACCCACTTTGTAACATAGTCCACTGCAACCAAAATATGAGTATGCTTTGTCTTTGAAGCCGGGAAAGGCCCCATAAAGTCAAAACCCCACACATCAAATGGTTCAAGTGGTAGAGAATAATTCATAGGCATTTCATTTCTTTTACCAATATTTCCTACTCTTTGACATTTATCACAAGATTTAACATATTCAGCACAGTCCTTAAATAAAGTAGGCCAATAAAAACCAGATTGTAATACCTTTGCACCAGTACGATCTCCTGCATGATGCCCTCCATAAGGACTATCCTGACAATCTTTAATAATAGCCTGTTGTTCATGCTCAGGTACACAACGTCTAATAATACCATCCACACTCTTCTTATAGAGGTAAGGATCATGCCAAAATAATGTCTAAGATCATAAAAGAATTTCTTTCTTTGTTGATAAGTGAAGTGTGGAGGTAGAACCTTATGAACAATAAAATTTGCATAGTTGGCAAACCAAGGAGATGCAATTTTAGCACTAGAAACATTAATGTTAGCAAGTTGTTCATTAGCAAAACTATCATTAATTAGAATAAGATCATTAGTTATACTTTCCATTCTAGAAAGATGATCGGCTACTTGATTATCTTCCCCTTTCCTATCAATAATATGCAAATCAAATTCTTGCAATAGAAGCACCCATCTTATTAACCTAGGCTTAGCATCTTTCTTATTCATTAAATATTTAATAGCAGAATGATCAGAGTGCACAGTGACTTTGGAATCAATAATATAAGGTCTAAACTTATCACATGCAAATATCACTGCTAAAAATTCCTTTTCAGTTGTGGCATAATTCCTTTGAGCTGCATCAAGCGTCTTACTAGCATAGTAGATAACATTGAGTTTCTTATCAACTCTTTGGCCCAAAACAGCCCCAACTGCATAATCACTAGCATCACACATAATTTCAAAAGGTAAGTTCCAATTAGGAGGTTGAATAATGGGAGCACTTATTAAAGCCTTCTTCAAAATATTAAAAGATTCAATGCAATCATCATTAAAAGAGAAAGGAACATCCTTTTGCAAAAGATTGGTTAAAGGTCTTGATATTTTGGAGAAATCTTTAATAAACCTACGGTAAAAACCTGCATGCCCAAGAAAACTTCTTATACCTTTGATGTCCCTTGGATATGGTAGCTTTTCAATAGCTTCTATCTTTGCTGGGTCAACTTCTATTCCTCTTCCAGAAATCCGATGCCCAAGAACAATACCTTCAGTAACCATAAAGTGACACTTCTCCCAATTAAGAACTAAGTGTTGGTCTTCACAACGCTGCAGAACTTTGTTAAGGTTGAACAAGCAGTTATCAAAGGAAGTACCATACACAGAAAAATCATCCATAAACACTTCCATTATCTTTTCAATATAGTCAGCAAATATAGCATTCATGCATCTTTGAAAAGTAGCAGGGGCATTGCACAAACCGAATGGCATCCTCCTATAAGCAAATGTTCCAAATGGGCAAGTAAAGGTGGTCTTTTCTTGATCATTTTTATGAACAGGAATTTGTGAAAAGCCTGAATAACCATCTAAATAGCAAAAGTGAGAGTGTTTAGAAAGCCTTTCTAGCATTTGATCAATAAATGGCAATGGGTAATGATCTTTACGAGTTGCTTTATTTAACTTCCTGTAATCAATGCACATTCTATAACCAACAACAGTACGTTGAGCCACAAGTTCATCCTCAGCATTTGGGACAACAGTCATTCCACCCTTTTTAGGAACACAATGAACATGACTAACCCACTTACTATCAGCTATAGGATAGATGATACCTGATTCCATAAGTCTTATTACCTCCTTTCTTACCACTTCTTTCATTTTTGGATGGAGACGGCGTTGATATTCAACAACAGGTTTTGCATCCTCCTCCAAATTAATTTTATGCATACAGAGAGCTGGGCTTATACCTTTAAGATCATCAAGAGAGTATCCAATGGCTGGGCGGTGAGCCTTAAGCACATCAAGTAATTTCTCTTCTTCTTCAGCTGAAAGGTTAGCACTGATAATGACAGGATATATGTTCTTTTCATCCAAGTATGCATATTTAAGATTTTCTGGCAAAGGTTTTAATTCAAAACTAGGATCCCCCTTAGGTGGTGGTAACACTCCGAAATTATTAGGTGGGATATGCAATTGTAATTGTGGTGGTTGTTGTGAAAGTATTTGTTCTAAAGCATCTTTTTGTTCATCATTAAATGGTTCATCTTGATTAAGCATATATCGCTCTACCACATCTGATGAAGCTACAACTATATGAGCAAGAGTTTCGATTATATCTCCAGAGATTGGCTCTTTCTTTGAATGTTTATCAGCAAATTTAGAAAAGTTGAATTCGAGTTTTTCTCCTGCACACTTAATAAACACTTTCTCTTTAGGTAAATTAATTTCAACACCAACAGTGTGTAAGAAGGGTCTACCAAAAATGATAGGACAAAAAGAATCTTGAGGGCACCCAAGAACAATAAAGTCAGCAGGATATTTAATTTTCCCAACCAAAACTTCCACATCTCTAACAATTCCAAATGGACTAATATAATCTTTGTTAGCAAGTTGAATTGTCATACCTGTCTCTTCCATAATGATAGGATCAATATCAGGTTTGATTTCAAGATAAAGAGAATATGGAATGACACTAATACTTGCTCCAATATCACACAAGCCATGATAACTTGAAGCCCCAATAGAGCATGATATAACAGGCTTACCAACCTTGGCCGAATTGCCTTTAATGACTTTAGTAGCATCTTCACATAAATAAACATCAACAAGATCTTCTTCATTCAATTGTTCGATAACAGAAATTTGACTGTTGACTTCTACCTGTTCCTAAGGCTGAGAACACTTCCTGTTACTTTTGTTAGTAACAACAATAAGCAAATTTTCCTTAACCTGGTTTGGATATGGAGGTGCTTCAACATACTCCTCAATTCTCACAGATGACAATGGTTCTACCTGTTTAATAACTTTAGGAACAACAATAGATTGTTTAACAGGTTCAACATAAACTTCAAATCCACTTTTAGGAACACCAATATGACTAGCAAATGTTTTAGCTATCTCAATTATAATATAAGGATCAAGACCAAAATTATCACCCAAATTTTTAAACAAAATAGAGGTAGAGAAGTTCTCTACACAAGAATATTCATAGTCCAAATAGGGCTCATTACCTTTATCAAGATCCCAGTGGCTAGTGTTTTCAGCAATAGTCTCCAATAAATTCCATGCTTCTTCTTCAGTATTATTTGTAAAACTTCCACCAGATGAATTATCCAGAAATTCCTTGTGTTTCCTTGATAGCCTCACATAAAAATTTATCAATATAATTTTCCTTGTAAGATCATGACAAGGATTCTTGCGAATGAGGTCCTTTAACCTCCCCCAAGCTTGAGTGATACTCTCTCCTAGATGTGGCCAGAAATTAAATATATAGCAGCGGTTCTCATAAGCTTCTTTAGGAGTAAAATATTTAAGAAAGAAGACCTTCCTCAAAATACTCCATTCAATAGTGACTTCTTCATCCAAAGACCAGTACCAATTACGAGCATTACCAGATAAAGACAGATATAATAGCTTCCTTTTTACCTGATCTTCAGAAATACCAGGAAGTCTAAATAAACCGCATATAGCTTCAATTGTCTCCATGTGTTCACGTGCAGACTTAGTTCCATCACCTGTAAATGGGTTTTTCATAACTCTTTTAACATGCCCAACAGGAATTTTATATCCCACTTTAGGCACTTCAGACAGTAGTTTCTACCACTTTAGGAGCAGTGGCATAAGCACTTTCATATAAAGCAAGGTGCAGCGAGGCACGATTCATAAAAGCCATAGTAACAATGAGATAAAACAGCGAATAAAGTTCAGTTTTCAAGTTTCCTTACCAAACTTCTTACCAATAGCGCTACGCTCCCCGGCAACGGCGCCAGAAAAGTATCTTGATGACTCCCAAGTGCAGGAGATCAATTGTAGTACCTTTCAAATAAGAAAAGGTTGTCGAACCCACGAGGAGCTGAAGGTATTGGTTAGCAAGAATGATAAATGAAACAATGAAAGATGCAAGTGTTTTTGGGATTTTTGGTTGTATAGATGCAAAAGAATAAAATGCTTAAGATAGATAGTATCAAGTAGAAAGCTCTCAAAGAGAGAGAAAGCCCAATCCCCTATGTGACAAGAGGACAAGCTCAAGTGATGTGTGTCTTATATGTGGAAAGCGTTCCCAAGGGCAGCATGGACATAACTTGGCATAGAGATCTATTAAACAACACGTTGAATATCTTGTCAAGTTTTAATCTTCTTTGGACGGAGCCATTGTTAGGCATAGCTAAATAAATAAACTAAACCCCTTATGATGGATCATGTGGCCAAGTAAATGACTGCACAAGAATTATTAAGACATAAAGTCCCACCATAGCATTACACTCTAAGGTCCCCGATACTAATACCCAATAAAGTAACTTCATGACTCGGTCTCAGGTTTACTTGTCCCCCTAAGTTTTCCTCAATTCATTACACTACGGTGTTCTCCTATGAGCCCATATAGGTGAAGTGTTGTGAAGTCTACGTTCGCACAACACCATCATAGAATCACATAAAAAGATAAACACTTGACCAGATACCAACAGATGTCATATATAGATCATTGCCAATTCATCCTATGCCCTCAGGAACATATGGGGACTACTCACAATGTGCAAACATGATGATATTCAGTGGCATAAATGGTTCAACACAATCTGAAAATATAACTTCACCTCCAAATAATGACAAGTACTCAATCACAAACATGAATAGAAGCACTAGACAAGTATCTAGGGTATAGCAACTCTCAAACTACGAGGGGGACGGAGTGGATCACGGAGATGGTGATGGAGATGGTGCTGGTCTTGATGGTGATGATGATGTAGAGGCCTCCTCCCATGCCAAGGAGGAGAGGTGATGATGATGGCGGTGATTTCCCCCCTCTCCGGAGCTCCGGAGCAGCAGGATCTGACCCCCCTCGGAGGGAATCAGGAGTTTCGCCGCCGCCGCCTCGGATGAACTTGGAAAAATTAGGGCGTTCGTTTTCGTCGAGATGGTGTCGTGCTAAAAAGCCCCGAGCGAGGAGGTGCCCGAGGCGACAGATGGTGGGCCCCATGCGGCCAAAGAATCTGGCCGCGTGGGCCCCCTCCTTTTGGGCCTCGTGGCTCTCCTCGCTTAGTTCTTCTTCCCTCTAACGTTCTCCCAATGAAAAACCGACTGTGCAATTTTCCTTTTTCCATTTGGGTCCCTGTAGCTCCTGAAACATTAAAAACAAGAAAAAGGAGGTTTTCTGCCTCCCAGAAATTAAATACCAAAAATAGGGACTTTGTATGAAAGTTCCCTAAATCATCTAAAACATGTAAAAATAATGATATAACAATGCTAAAAACGTTCTAATATGAAGATATAAGATGTAAAAATGATGATACAAAATGCAAGTATCAACAGGCTCCAACGGCTAGTTTTTGTGGGGACCTTTAAAAGGCCCCCTTCTTCCCTATTTTGACCTAAGGTTTTTCTGCAACACGAATTTCACTCTCTCTCCCACCATTGTTGACCTTGGAAAATCTTGCCCTCTCCCAATCCCTCCAATGATTCTTGCCCATCTTTAGGGAAACAAGAGAGGAGATCTAGATCTACATTTCCACCAATCAATTTCTCCTCTAAGTGAGGGGAACCTAGTGGATCTAATTCTTGGAGTTCCTTTGTGGTTCTCCTCTTTGTTCTTCCTCTCAAATCCATCCCTAGCATTAGTTGCTTTGGTTGGAATTGTGAGTGAAGGACTTGACCACTTTGTGTGGTCCTGCCTTTTTGCATTTGGTGCATAGGTTTGCTCTCTCCACGTGATACGTGAGTTTGAAGGCTGAGAAGCTTGTTACTCTTGGGTGCATTGTGTTCCCAAGAGCTTTGTGCCTCTTGGGTGCATTGTGTACCCTAGATGGTTGGAGGATTCGCGAAGACTTCGGGTTGTGAAGCTTTGAGAAGATTTGGGAGCCCCCAATTTGGTTGTTGGTGTGTGCCCCAAGGATTGTTGTAAAGGCTCCGGATTCCACCTTGAAGGATTCCGATAGTGGAAGGTGAACCTACCCCTTGTGGTGAAGTTCGTCGGAGAATAGGGTGAGGCCTTTGTGGCATCTTGAGTAGGCCTCTTGTGGCGAGCTCACACCCCTCCAACGAGACGTACTCCCTTAACAAGGAGGAACTCGGGAATACATCCTCATAAACCGGAAAAGTTTTAATCGCCTATTCACCCCCCTCTAGGCGACATCCTTGTCCTTTCACCTGGGAGGAGCAATCGCGGAGGATCTTGTCACAACCAGGCCACTTGCATATCGCTTCATGTTTCCTCTTATCATGCCCTCCACCCACACCCATGAGATTCGACGCCTCTTTGTGCTGATAGAGGTAGAGGATTGGGTGGCACTACTAGAAGGAGTACTAGAAGGAGTAGTAGAAGCATTGTCGGATGAATGGAATTCTTGGCTAGGTTGGGATTGGGGTTGTAACATCCTGATTTTTTCTTCAACAAAGGATGTTGCGACAGGATAATAAAATAAATATTTTCATTCGGAGTTAATAATATTATTTTCAACATATTTAGAATTAATTTGTGTTGAAGACAAAAGAGTATTTCTTATTGGATTTGATTTCTATTTGCCAATTTCTTATTTGGTTTATCTGGTTCTCTTATTGAGTGTTGGCCTTTTAGACCTACACACACATGCATTGGCTGTAGCCATGCATGGCACATGTGAAAGGACACGGATGTCGCCTAGAGGGGGGGGGGGTTGAATAGGAGATTTAAAATTATTACGGTTAAGTCTTGAATAAATGCGGAATAAAACTAACGTTTAATTTATCAAGCCAAAACCTAAACTAGCTAGGTTTACCTATGTGCACCAACAACTTATGCTAAGCAATATAATTGACTAGGTGATAGCAAGATATATAACTTCAAGCTCCAAGGCTATCACAAAGTAAGTAGCATAAGTAAGAAGCTCGGGTATAGAAATACCGAGGCACTTGGAGACGATGATTTATCCCGAAGTTCACTTCCCAATGGAAGCTAGTCTCCGTTGGAACGGCGCGATGTTCACCAATGTGAAACACCGAGTAGCCTTGATATGGCACACCGTATCTCCGTTGTGTCTTACCACTGATGTGGCGAGGCACTTGTCACTATGTTGTCGTTGAGGTTGACAACTAGAACCTTTACAAGGATGAAGCACACTCCACAAGTTGGAGGGTCTTCACCAAATGCATGGAGCCGCCAAGACTTGATGCACCAAGGCCGGGGCACACACCACAACTCAATTGGTGGCTCCCGGCAATGTCTTCATAGCTACCAAAGCTCCAAGACAAACAAGGTTGCGCCACACTCCACAACCTAATTGGAGGCTCCCAACAAATCCCGTGAGCCACCAAGAATCCGAGAAATCAACAACCGTCTAGGGTACCAACGTGCCCCTAGAGGAACAAGCTCTAGGGCACCCAAGCACCCAAGAGTAACAAGCTTCTCAACTTTGACTTCCACGTATCACCGTGGAGAACTCAAACCGATGCAACTAATGCAATGGCAAGAACACACTAAGTGGTCAAGTTCTTCCAACCCGAATCCAACCAAAGCAACTAATGCTTGGGAGGGATTTGAGAGGAAGAACAAAGGAGAAACACCGAGAAACTCAAAAGATCTAGATCCAAAGTGTTCCCCTCACTTAGAGGAGAAATCAATCGGTGGAAACGTGGATCTAGACCTCCTCTCTCTTTTACCTCAAAAATAGCAAGAACTATTGGAGTGATTAAGAGATAGCCAAGCTCAAGAGGGTCAACAATGGAGGGGAGAAATAGCTGAAGAAGTTGGTAAAAGGTTAGAGTTTATTTGGGGAAGAAACCCATTAAATAGGAGGCCAAAAATATGGCCGTTTGGCCATTTTCGTGCAGCCAAAACAGGGCAGCCGGCCTGTGGACCGGCCCAGGCCGGCAGGGAGGCCGGAGTGGCACCCACATGGGCCAGCCTGGGAGCCGGCCCAGGCCGGCAGGGAGGCCGGGGCACCACCCGAATGGGCCAGCCTGGGAGCCGGCCCAGGCCGACAGGGAGGCCGGGGCACCACCCGAATGGGCCAGCCTGGGAGCCGGCCCAGGCCGGCAGGGAGGCCGGCTTGGCAGCCCCTGTTTCCTTTTCCCTTTCTAATATTCTGTCCGAAAAACGTCCGTCGGTAAAAAACGCAATATCTTCCACATACGAACTCCGTTTTCGATAATCTTGGACTCGTTGGAATCGTCACAACGAGCACTACAAGATTATGCAGAGAAACATCATTGTTCAACAAGATATGGTAAAACCAAATGATGAAAGGTAAAACCTTTTATTGAAAACCGGAAAACCATATCTTTTGCAAATGAAGTCCGAATGAAGTGAAACCAATTTTGTTGGAAATAGAACGAAAAATACAACCCAATAACAAGTGAAATATTTAAACCAAGAAAGAGATATTTTGATAATAAATGGAAGAGTGAAACCTTCCGCATAGATGGACCGGCAAAATCTCCAACACCGAAAACTCAATAGGAGACACATATGAGAACCGTTTTCGGTGATCTTGACCTTGTCATGAAAAGCACGACAAGCACCAATACCACACAACAATAAGAGCCAAATAGGAACCAATAAAGATGATGCCAAGGATGCAAACATTTGAGCTCTTTATGACCGATACGCTAAAGCTCACTTGAGAGCCCCTCTTGACAGTACGGTTACCTATCCTAAAACCCGGTCTCCCAACTACACCGTGAGACCGGTAAAATAGAAACCCTATCAAGATCATACCTTTTCCTTGTGCATTCCACTTGAGCTAGATGACGACGATCTTGATCTACTCTCAAGTGGGTCACCTTTCTTGATTGTGCTCCGCTTGGTGAAGACTCGCATATTGCTCCCCCATACACTAATATGGGAGAGACACTCTTTCACATATCTTCACATGCCCTTATCTTGTATGTTGATCAACATGCACTTAGCCTTGATCAACATATAATCTTCTTCTTTTAGCCTTGACTCCAACATATGGAGTTCAATCATTCCTTACGGACCAACACTAAAAATATCACTAGTAGGAAAAGGCTTATAGACAGACGACATTCTGTGGCGCACCAATTTTCGTGCGCCACAGAAATATGTTTCTGTGGCGCACCGTGCTTGGTGCGCCATAGAAAGTCACATTTCTGTGGCGCACCTGGCCACATGCGCCACAGAAATGTGACTTTCTGTGGCGCACCTGGCCACATGCGCCACAGAAATGTGACTTTCTGTGGCGCACCAAGCACGGTGCGCCACAGAAAGTCACATTTCTGTGGCGCACCAAGCACGGTGCGCCACAGAAAGTCGTCTGGGGGGGGACTGGTGAAATTAGGAAAAAAAATTCTGTGGCGCACCTGGCTTGGTGCGCCACAGAAAGGTGACATTCTGTGGCGCACCAAGCTTGGTGCGCCACAGAATTTTTTTCTTCCGATCACACACACCCCCCCCCCCCCCCCCGTGGATCGCCTTTTTAGTCTTGTAGGAGGTAAAATAAAATGATAAAAAATTCAATAAATAAAATCCTTTGGGATGTAGTTAGGTATGAGTGTCTAGTAGGTCTAGAAATTTTGAAATATGAATTTTGACCTTTTTTGCAACAAATGAAAAAAAAAATCTTATAACGGCCATAACTTTTGCATACGATGTCGAAAAAATGCGAATAATACCTTAAAAAAAACTAGAGAAAATTTCGGATTCGATGGCACCCGGGTTTACCCGGTCAGCAATTCACAGAATCCTCAAATTCCAAACCAAAAAAAAGTTATGGCCAACAGAAGAATTTTCCCAGCAAAATAAAAAAAATCAAAAAAAGGGAAAAAATTCTGTGGCGCATCTTGGCATTGGTGCGCCACAGAATTATTGGGCGGGATTCGAAATTTTGAATCCCGCCCAATAATTCTGTGGCGCATCTTGGCATTGGTGCGCCACAGAATTATTGGGCGGGATTCGAAATTTTGAATCCCGCCCAATAATTCTGTGGCGCATTTTGCCATTAGTGCGCCACAGAATTATTGGGCGGGATTCGAAATTTTGAATCCCGCCAGCCCCCTTCTCCCTCTCTTTTCCCTTTTCTCCTTCTCTCCTCCACTTCTCCCTCCACTTCTCCTCTTCCTTTCCCTCTTCCCTTCTCCTCTACACTTCTCTCCCCTTCTCCTCCCTCCTCCATCTCTTCTCCTCTCCTCCACATCTTCTCTACTCCTCCTCCTCCACCTCCACCTCCACCTCCACCTCCACCTCCACCTCCGGCGGCCTCCTCCACAACTCCGGTGACCACCTCCACAACCCCGGCGACCTCCTCCACCGCCGGCGACCTCCTCCTCCTCCACTCCGGCGACCTCCTCCTCCACCTCCGGCGAACTCCGGCGACCACCATCCTCTACCAACCTCCGGCGACTCCCTCCTCCACCCATCTACGGCCTCCAAAAAAACGAAACGAAACGAAACGAAATTCCGGCGACCAGATCTAGATCTGGCCAGATCCAGATCTAGATCTGGCCGCCCTTTTTTTTGAAATTCAAAAAAATTCTGTGGCGCACGGTGGGGATGGTGCGCCACAGAAATATTTCTGTGGCGCACGGTGGGTGGGTGCGCCACAGAAATATTTCTGTGGCGCACGGAGGAGGTGCGCCACAGAAATATTTCTGTGGCGCACGGAGGAGGTGCGCCACAGAAAAAAAATTTAGTGGCGGCGATTCAGTGGCGTACCGGCCGTGCGCCACAGAATTAAAAAACGGTGCGCCACTGATAGGCTTTTCTGTACTAGTGTATAACTCAAAGCACACATTAATCCATAGAGATTGTCATTAATTACCAAAACAACATATGGGGGCAACCATGCTCTTTCAACATGCACGTGCATGGTATGACTTTGGTCTAGCTCCTGTACCTAGCTAGTACACGGCCCGATCGATTCTTCTTCTTCTTTCTTTTCTTTCCTTGAGCCATGCCGAGCGGGCTCGCACGCACGGGATGCAGTCCCAGCGCACAGCACGCCAGTCGCCAGCTGACCGAAGCGTTGCGCTGCTCCTTCGTCTTCCTGCACGCTCGCACGCAGCAGGCCAACAGGCAAAGCGCCGCGCTGCTGTTTCCTTTTCGTGCCCGTACAGTAAACACCAGCACCGGAAACTGCCGCCGGCGTTACTTCATTCTCTGTACTCGAGCAATAAATTTCCGATCCTTTTACATCAAGGAGAACCATGATGCCTCGGCATATATCAAGCACCAGGGTCGCCCAATCCTCTCCTTTTCCATCTTCTGCCACCACCCGAGCCCTAGGCTCGCACCACAATCCAATCTCGCCGGAGATCCGCATTAGGGCGGCGCTCGCGTTCCCGGCAGCTCCGACCACGAGGTGACGAGCTGCTGCGCCACCAAGACCGTGTGGAGGAGAAGGACGTACCCAGGAATCAGAAGGTCGAGTTGCTGATCACCCAGGACGTACGACGCCACTTTTCCAGCTCCGTTCATCAACTTCCCAGGACGATTTCTTTGATCTCGGTGAGAACCACCGCACATCCTTGCACACACGCGTTAGAATCACATATACCTATCTCCTAGACATGGTTTCAGGCTGTAGTTCACTAGTTGACCGCGCGGCCGTGAACCGAATGCCACCCGGGGGCATTGACATGTTAGGTTTTCTTCCACACCTTAGATCATCTCGGTCCCTACTTAGAAAACACCCCATATGACCTTAGGGACCCATCAGTATTATTATTTTCTTGTTTATCTACGATATTTTACAAAATTACTTTAAAAGCATGCATGCATTCAACTCAAATTCAATAGTATTTGAATTCGATGTATTAGTTTGAGCATGTAACTTTATTCCTGTTATTTATATGCCTAGAGTACTCTTTGCATGTATTCTACTATGTAGGATTGTCTAGCTTGGCCGTAGCATGAATATGTGCTTAGAGATGCCATGTTTAGCCTTTGATTGAATTAGTATAATTTATTTATACTTTATTTATATGATTAGCTACTGTTTTGGATAGTTTGCTTACTGCTGGTTGAATCATCCATGTTGTTCTTACTTTTTATTTAGTGTTTATCATGCTAGAGAAATGGTAGTCTTTGACTTATCGTATGCATGATTGCCTTCTAGAGTAGATGGTTACTTATAGTCTAAGTACTTGTTGTGCATCTTGCTAGATGTTACCTTAATGCCATGTTGTTGTTGTTGTTCATGTTGTCTTATTTAGTTCTTGTTGTGTTACTTGATGTAGCTTATTAATTGTATATGTACCTAGCCATGAAATGTTTGTGCATTGCATATTAGAACTATGCCACTATATATTGGCTATGCATATATATTTTATAAAAGGGTTTTGTTAGACAAAATGTATCGTTTACCATGCCTTAGTTAACCACAGTCCCAAGCAGAGAAACATCATTGTTCAACAAGATATGGGAAAACCAAATGATGAAAGGTAAAACCTTTTATTGAAAACCGGAAAACCATATCTTTTGCAAATGAAGTCCGAATGAAGTGAAACCAATTTGTTGGAAAGAGGATGACAAATACAACCCAATAACAAGTGAAAATATTGAAACCAAGCAAGAGAGATTTTACTGATAAATGGGAGAGTGAAACCTTCCGCATAGATGGATCGGCAAAATCTCCAACAGCAAAACTCAATAGGAGACACATATGAGAACCGTTTTCGGTGATCTTGGCCTTGTCATAAAAAGCACGACAAGCACCAATACCACACAACGATAAGAGCCAATATAGGAACCAATAAAGATGATGCCAAGGATGCAAAGGTTTGAGATCTCTACGACCAATATGCTAAAGCTCACTTGAGAGCCCCTCTTGATAGTACGGTTACCTATCCTAAACCCGGTCTCCCAACTACACCGTGAGACCGGTAAAATAGAAACCCTATGAAGATCATACCTTTTACTTGCGCATTCCAGTTGAGCTAGATGACGACGATCTTGATCTACTCTCAAGTGGGTCACCTTTCTTGATTGTGCTCCGCTTGGTGAAGACTCGCATATTGCTCCCCCACTACAAGATAACTCCCCATTAAGCAACGTATTCCCTGCTACGAATTAAGTATACGTTGCAAATTTAATCCGTAGATACAAATATAAGTGTTGCAGACCACGTCCGTTTTCAAGTATTAGTTTCCTGGGATATAGAAGAAAAAAATTTAAGTTGGCGCGCGTCGTGGCTGAAAATTTCAACGTCGCGGGCTCGCCGAGGGATCTAGTCGCGTGTAGTGAAATTCATCATTCTTTATACAAATAGGCCCACCATTCTTATCTAATACGGAGTATCTACAAACCCATCGTTCCTAGATTACCCTATGCTACCCTTCTCCCTCTCGGCAGTTCTTCCTCTCACCGTCACGATCTCTCTCATCGCCGGTAGACTTCACCACTTTAGATCGTAGATCCGGACTCCCGGCAAGCGGCAATCTCCTCTGCCAAGCCCACACACAGTGTTTTGACGGTGCCATCTGAAACGCAGGCGCCACCTAACCCTAGATCGGTGACCACCCGACAAAATACGAACTCCCGCGACCGCCGGGGCCTCGAGTTCTCATTCACCGGTGCTAGGTAATTGACTCGCGTGCTAATCTAGCAGACTGATGTCAATCTCTTTAGTCGATCTTTCTATTCCTCATCCCCAGGATTCTCTTTCTCTACATTAGATCTACACGTGTGAATTGTCCATGTCTGCCGAGGTTGCTCCCTCGATGGCGTCCATGCCAGAGTTCATTCCGCTGGCTTCACACTTGATAGGTTTCAGTGATTTAATTCCGTTTCTCCTCTCTAACCCGTACATGCTCTGCTTCAGTATTTCAGCATTGATGTCTTTTTTTTGCAGTGTAGCAGAACAGAGGAGACACACAAGATGGAACTTAGATGATGCATCCAGGACGAGCTGGCACTTATGTTTCGTGAGCAGCTTTCTCTGCTCATCTTCGTTACTCACTAATTTTTCTGTATTTTTATATTTGGTCGACCCTGGTTCTTGTTTTTCAATACGAGGTTCTGAGGCGTTATCTGTTGGGTGAGGATCTGCAACTTGCTGCATGTCGCCAATGTCACTAATAAGCACTTGAACAGATCGCTCATCACCAGGGAAGGAAAATTTGTCCCTCAAGGTATTTTATGGAAGAGTGTGGTGTTCTTAAGAGATGATGTCATTGCTTTATAATCAGGAGTTCCTTATTGTTCAACTCCTTGACTTTTGTTGTCACTTAATTGAAGAAGCCCTTAAGATGTTACCCTTAGCTTTCAATTTTTTTAATGATCTGCAACACTAATATGGATGATAAGCATACAACGAATTATGCAGTTTAATTATGAATGCAAAATTATCAATATACGAAATATTTGTATGGTACTTTCCAATTTTTAACTAAATCTCAGGGTAAGAGTATACCTGTTCCTATCCTAATGAAGCCTGATACTACACACTATCAATTCCACCTTATATTGATACTACCTTTTACTACGCTGATGCCCACAAGTATAGGGGATCGCTGAAGTCTTCGTTGGGAAGTATTACCCCAAATTTATAGTTCGACACGATGGGAACACAAGAATATCAATAAGACTTTAGCAATTGAGGCGTCACTCTCAACCACACCTGTATATCAATAACTTGCAGCAGTAGTAGTGATGGCAGTAAAGGATTCAAGCGAGCAGAAATAAAACAGCAGTAGTAACAAGTATTTCCCAGTTTTCACCAGAAAAGTGAAAGTGTAACTCAGAGATTAAAAACGTAGGCATGAGGTGACAGCGGGGCGTTGCATGAATGAGATTGATCATATAATAAAGTAAAGCTAGCAATGGGCTTTTTCTCTAACTCCGATATATGTAGGTATGTGTTCCTTAAATAGTTATGCGCACTAACAAAGAGAATTTGCACAACATCTATTGCCCTACCTGCCCATTTCACCGGGGCCAACTTGGAACTACAGGTAATTAAGGTCTACCCTTTCGTGAAGACCGGGACAATGCATTAACACTCCATGAACACATAGGATCCTCAAACTAGAACATCGGCCCCCTTGTTTTCCCCAAACGTCACTTTTAGGTTCGCAGGTTCGACATAACAGCAGGTGATACACTTTGCAGGTAAATACTAAACTCAATTATATGATGAAGCAAAAAGGTTCAGTACAGAAATCATGCCACTCGGGCCCTAGTAGCAAGCATTAAACATAGCATAAGTGCATCAACACAATACAAAAGCATCCTCAAGATAAACCCTAAGATTATCGAGCAACAGGTAGCATTACATGATCAATCTCATCCAATCCCCATCCACCTCACATGCCTACAGCAAACTACTCACACATGGTGATGGTGAGGGAGCTCATGGTTGATGGAGATGAAGGCGGTGAAGATGGCGGTGAAGACGGCCTCCGGATCCCTCCACCGGAGAAGAAATCCTGGATCGATCTGTCCCCCGAAACGAAGATCGTGATGGTGGCGGCGGTGTGTTTCGCGAAAACTCCTCTCCTTCTAGGGCAAGTGTTTTTTCTCATATATGAAGGCATACATCGAAGACCAGAGGCGAGACGGTGCCCGAGGCCCATTTGGGAGGGGCCCACGCGGCCAGGTACATGGGCCGCATGGGGCCACCCCTTTTGGCCCTCCGGCACCCCCTCATGTCCATCTTTTGTCCATCTTGCTTCTTTTCCATAAAAAGTGACGTGGTATTTTCCCCGATTTTATTTCCTGCAAAAATAGCCAGGGGAGAGACTTTGCTAAAAACAGCGTCAGAAACAGCAGTTTTATTCGAATATGGAAGGATCTCGGAGCAAATTATGAGGCAAAGTGCTTGGAAAAGTGGATGCATCAGCTCCCCCAAGCTTAGCTCGTTGTTTGTCCTCAAACAACTCAAACGTAGTGCAGAAGCGATAAAAAAGACTTTGACAAGAACTTGCATTGCATATGTACTACTGTTTAAGAGCAACAAGTATTCAATCCATAATTCCTACAACAACTAACAAAATGCTAGCGAAGGTATATCTTATCAATGTTAATACCTGGATGAGTTTGCCTGCGAAGGCATCTATACATGTCGCAAGAGAAATAGCACATAGTGTTAATACCTGGATGAGTTTGCCTAACTGTAGAGATAAACAAAGGTTCTTGCATCGCTTTTGGTTGAATCATGTATTGACTAGTGAACTCATTGTGCTTACCACTTTGCTCTCACTTTTATCAAAATATTTGATGTTCCCTACTATGACTCACATGCTTGACAAACTTGTAGTTAAAAGCCTCATGCCCCGTGAATACGAGTACCTACACCATGTGCTACTCAACTCGTGTAGCTAGGCAAGCTCGAGTTTTTTCAGTCATTGCGAGAATAAAGGCATCCTTAAGAGCGTCAACCGGGGGTACCTCTTGCCCCAGGACATGGACAAGCCCATGTCCCAACAACAAGACAACAGACAATGAACAATCTCAGCACTTCTTTTATTTACTAATGGTTTAGCTTTTTATTATCAAGTGCATCACTGAATGTTCAATGTGATATGCCGTAAATTTCCACCATGAATGATGCATGGCTTAGATTGGCGGCCCGGGCGTCTCTCTAGCCAATTATTTCCACTCCTCAAACTTGCTAGTTTCCACTTTTATTTCGACATGATAGGCATCCATAGACAAAGGTATATGATATCAACTAATTTTTTTCATTGAGTGCAATGTTAAAGCTTTCCATGTGTCAGCACATTTAAGCTAGCTCCTAACCACTAAGCTTGTCAAGCATATGACTTCATTTTTGAACATTTGAAAAATTCTTTGGCAAGTTTAGTAAGCACAATGGGATGCATAGACCTTTGTTTAGAATTACAGTTGTTCAAACCATAGCCAAGTATTATCCCTAAATAATATCTCACTTGCATCATCATACATACTAAACATGGAGAAGATAAACGTTTGCTACCAGTTCCCTAGATGTTAAAGAAATTAAGAAGTGCACACTTGCTTGTATTAAAAAGTCTTCATAAGCACAGAAAAGGTGTCATACCTTTTAACTACTTCATGCACATCAGCTCATCATTGTGTTTCTCCTCTCCCAACTCGAACTGCACATTAAAAACTCAAATCTGCCAGAAAATGTCACTGCATACAGTACTGTTTTTACCCTACCTAAACACCTCAGAAAATTTTCATAAGTTACAGGTGTGTAGGTTATGGAAATTTGCAGTTGTGGTTAAAATTTCAGCTCAATTGAAGTTGCATAAACAAAATTAAAAATAAAACAGTGAGCAAGATTTCAGAAATTCCTGCATCTCCACTTTGCATTGGATTCAAGAAAACGAAAATCTTTTTGTTCTTTTTGGTTTTAGAAGCATAAAGCAAATGAACAAAAGTAAATAAGCAAGAAGTACAAATAAAATCTTTTTGTGTTTTTGCAATTGAAAGAAAGAAACCGAAACAAAAATAAAGAGTGATATAAAACAATGAAATGAGAGGGAGAGAAATACTCCCCCAAGCTTGTAGTCAAGCTAATATCCTGGGTGGTAACCATATCCACCACTTCCACCTCCAGGGTAGTAACCATATGGGTAGCTTCCATGCTTGGGTATTGTGGCATCTCTTGAGGTTGGTACCCCCTGCTGTGGTGGAGCTTGTGCCTCCTCCTGCGGTGGCTCCTCCCTCACGATCCACTTTCTAGTGCTCCTGTCAAAGAGGTCAGGACAAGGGAGCCTGATGGACACTTTCTGTCCATTAGTACTCAAATATGTGTAGAGATGAAACCCCCCATATGGAACACTCACTCCCATGTTGGATAACAAAGCAAAATCAAGTAATGTGGATTTCTCTACAAGGGTTCCCATGTTATCATCATATCCTCTTCGTTTTTAATGTATTTATAGATCAAAGTAGCAATAGCACCAGCGTAGATAGGGGTTCCATCAGAGACATTCCTACTTATAGCATTATGCAATGATCTAGCTAGAATGACCCCCAAATTATACTCCAATGCCTTGTTCTCTTTTGCACAATTTCAGCAAATAAACAATAGGTCCGATGCAAGCAGAAGTGTTGTCTCTTGCAAGAAAGCCTCTTGCAAGGAACAACGCAAAAGTACCTCAAACTAGGGTGCTGTATGTGAGTAAATTTGCCCCTCATTAATTTATCAAGGGAACTAACAGAAACAGAGTGCCAAAAATTAATAGTTCAGGATTTGAATCAGCACCGGTTTCTGCCCAACTCCCCGTATTTGCTACACCTATAGCATTGCCAAAACTCATCTAGAGACATAACAAGACGCTCTCCCTTCATACTAAATTTGCAAACAAAAGTGGGAGAAGGTGCATTACTTTTATTCTTGTACTTGTAAGTCTCAGGCCCTTCGAATCTGAAGGTAGAGAGGAACTCTCGTGAGAGCTCCTCATAAGTGTCCTGCGGGGGTTTGAGCAAATGCCAGCAACCCGGTTGCTGTGGCGAAGGAGTTGAAGTCCTCTCCATTCCCCATTCTTGAAGAACATGGGGTCTTGCCATCTCATGGTGTGAATCCTCAACTTCTCCCCCACAAAGAATGCGGAGTCCTCCCAAAGGTGATTGTCATCGTAGTTGAGGGAGACCTTGCATGCTCTTCTCTTGGGCCTTGAACTCATCCCAAGCAATCCTTTGCCCTTGCTAACATGGTACCTTGATGCCATAAATAAATTTCAACAAAACTCAAGATGTGAAAACTATAATACAACATTAAGCCATCCACATCTAGTCCCCACATCAATATCAACTAGGAAACCTAAATCCATGGATTTCTCATCATATTTAGTGACAACTAGTGCAGCAAAATACTCCATATATAAAGCACAAGAACAAAAAACTAATTGGATGAGTGGAGGAGTCACATACCAATGAGTATCCCACCAACAGATTTGAAAATCTGCCCTAAACTTGAAGATCCAAGTATAGCAGCAAGAAGAATTTGAAAAAAAATACCTGGAGCNTCTATATCCCAAAACTCATAAGGCAAGTTCAGCAACATAATCCAAACATCATGTGTCATAATAGTAGATCTACGATTAATTCCTTGATCCTGGGCTACAAAGCGTAGTACAGTATCACCTATGTAGTGTGGACTGAGTTCAATAACAGCATCTCTGTCAGTTACCGAGGCAAAGCGGATGAGAGTAGTACCCATGGCACACTTGGAGGTAGATCGAACAACAATTTCAAGGGCTTGCATGCAGTTCATGATGATGTCGATTGCCTGTTCATGCTGGTCAGCCTTGACGTCCGGTGCTAGCGTGGCGATCGCCCAGTCGTCGCAGAAGACTGGATAATCACCGCCAAGTACCACATATCCATGCTGGGTGCGCAGGGGCCCAGGGGGAAGAGATACCATCCCCGCCGGAACGTGTGGGAAAACTTCACAGGGATAGTTCGCCATGGGAGGGTAGAGGGAACTCGAGATTGAATCTGGCGTGTCAGGCTGGGTGTTGCTCGGGAAGGTTTCAGAAACATGCGGAGTGATAGCGCGAGAGGTGTTAATCAATCACGCTTCATTGGGCACCCCAAGAGGAAGGTTTTGAGGAGCACAGTAGCAAGTTTTCCCTCAGTTAGAAACCAAACCGGTGAGATTGACAACCTCACTGCTTCGTTGGGGCAAAGTAGTTTGATTGTGTTCTGCAGGTTCCACTGTCTCCCCTGCAACAGCTCTTTTTCTACGCCAAGCACATTTTCTGGCGCCATTGCAGTTGTGGACAACCTTCTGAAGCATTCCTCACTCCTACTGGTTCGATAACCTTGGTTTCTAACTGAGGGAAAACTTGCTACTGTGCTCCTCAAACCTTCCTCTTGGGGTGCCCAATGAAGCGTGATTGATTAACACCTCTCGCGCTATCACTCCTCATGCAGTGGCTTCTCCCTCACGATCCACTTTCAAGTGCTATTTTATTCTTGTACTTGTAAGTCTCAGGCCCTTCGAATCTGAAGGTAGAGAGGAACTCTCGTGAGAGCTCCTCATAAGTGTCCTGTGGGTTTTGAGCAAATGCTAGCAACCCGGTTGCTGTGGTGAAGGAGTTGAAGTCCTCTTCCATTCCCCATTCTTGAAGAACATGGGGGTCTTGCCATCTCATGGTGTGAATCCTCAACTTCTCCCCCACAAAGAATGCGGAGTCCTCCCAAAGGTGATTGTCATCGTAGTTGAGGGAGACCTTGCATGCTCTTCTCTTGGGCCTTGAGATCATCCCAAGCAATCCTTTGCCCTTGCTAAACATGGTACCTTGCTGCCCATAAATAAATTTCAACAAAACTCAAGATGTGAAACTATAATACAACATTAAGCCATCCACATCTAGTCCCCACATCAATATCATGCATCAATATCAACTAGGAAACCTAAATCCATGGATTTCTCAATCATATTTAGTGACAACTAGTGCGGCAAAATACTCCATATATAAAGCACAAGAACAAAAACTAATTGTATGAGTGGAGGAGTCACATACCAATGAGTAATCCCACCAAACAGATTTGAAAAATCTGCCCTAAACTTGAAGATCCAAGGATAGCAGGAAGAGGGCTCGGGAAAATTTGGAAAAAATACATGGAGCTGGTTTTCTGTCGAGGGGGAGGAGATGAGCACTGGCCAGCCACCTAACTCCCTCTGTGGCCCAAGATGGAGGGTCCCACGCGGCCAGGTACTGTGGCCGCATGGGGCACTCCCTTTTGGCCCCTGGTGGCCCTCTGGTGCTCCCCTTTTGGCAGTTAGTTCCTCTGATAAAATAACTTACCTCCAAATTTTTCTGGAATTTTACGAGAAAATTTTCTACAGAGACTTTTCAAAACAAGATTTCTGAAATTTCTGCACTTTGAAATAAATATGCCCAAGCAAGTATTCTAAGAATTCTTGAGTATATAAAATAAAAAATGCAAACAATCCTTATAAGGATCAAGTTTTCATCATTTCCACATTAATAATGAGGTTGATCAGGTCTCATTAATAATATGTAAAGGATATAACACATGTTCTTTATTTTATAAGTAAAGAAGAGATTCAAGTTACCTCATATTTGACTGGAATAGTCCCAATCATTATGGTTGCATATTTTGGTTCAGGAGGTGGTAGAGGAACTTCAATACTTCCAATCATAAGAGTATTTCTTTTAATGCAATTCACCATTTGGTTTACCATTGTAATAGCTTTCTTCTTGGGGAAATAGATAGTGTGCTCCTTTCCTTTAACGTTGATTGTCACTTTGCTTTCAGTGCAATCAATCACAGCCCCTACAGTGTTTAAGAAAGGTCTACCCAGGATAATAGATAAGTTATCATCCTCAGGCATGTCCAATACAACAAAGTCTGTAAGGATTATCACATTAGCAACAGAAATGGGTACATCCTCACATATTCCAATAGGTATAGCAGTTGATTTATCAGCCATTTGCAATGAAACTTCAGTTGGAACCAATTTGTTTAAGTCAAGTTTCTTATATAAAGAGAAAGGCATGACACTAACACCAGCCCCCAAATCACATAGTGCATATCTCACATAAGTTTCTTTGATTTGACAAGGAATAGTTGGAATACCAGGATCTCCACGTTTTTCAGGCACCTTCCCTTTGAAAGAGTAATCAGCAAGCATAGCAGAAATAGCATCAGTAGAAATCTTCCTTTTATTAGTGACAATATCTTTCATGTATTTTGAATAAGGAG
Source organism: Puccinellia tenuiflora (assembly GCA_012064385.1). NCBI lineage: Eukaryota > Viridiplantae > Streptophyta > Magnoliopsida > Poales > Poaceae > Puccinellia > Puccinellia tenuiflora. The sequence goes on along the minus strand of QRDG01001119.1, from coordinate 194,286 downwards.
GAATTTTAATAGCATCAACAAGAGGAATTTGCAAATATAAAGATTTAATCAACTCAAGGAACTTCTCAAACCTAGTGTCATCCAAAGTTTTCATTACCTCTTGAGGATATGGTATGGGTCTTTGTACCCATGGATCCCTCTCTTTACCTTTTTGTGGATTGGATGGTTTTTCTTCTTATTCTTTTCAATAGATGGTTGTGGGTCTTCCTTCTCAGCTGCTTTAGGTTCTTCAACATTTTCATCTTCTTGTGGTTCTTCTTCAGGTGAGGATGATTCCTCCTCTTCATTATTATTGTCTTCAGTCTCAGCATCAGAAATAGAGATATCATTATTTTGTTCTTCAGAATCATCTTTATCTTGGTTTTCATTGGGAGATTTGGCTGCAGAAAGTTTCTTTTTAAGAGCTTCTTGCTCTTTCCTCTTGGGATGGTCTTCAGGATAGTCAGGGTCCTGAGTACTTGCACCTCTCCTAGTATTAACTCCACAAACCTGCTTCTTCACATTAATCTTTTCATACAGTTGATTTTGAAGAGAAATCATTTGTTCTACTTGATTATTCATCATCTCACAATGTTTAACAATTCTTTTTACCTCTCCCACATTAACATGCAAACTTTCACTAAGAAATTTAATTTTGTGAGAGTTTTCCATGATCATCATTCTAATATTATGCTCTTCAGGATCATGACGATAAGCAAAATCATTCTCATATGATTTTTCAGTAAAAGATGTTACCTTTTCATTACCTTTTGCGGTGCTAATAACATTGACTGGGATAGGGAAACATGGTTGATCATCAGGAAATTTGACACCTCTTTCAGATAATTCCTTGAGATCAGAGGTTTTAATTCCCTTCTCTTTAATGTCCTTTGAGGCTACTTTCATTGCCTCCTTATTCAGTTTGAGTATACCTCATTTTTTCTCTGGAAATATCTCATCAGTGTTCCAATCATCATAATTCTTTGAGATAGTTCGCAATAGCTCAGTTGCTTCATCAACGGTCCTTTCCCTGAAAACATTACTGATGGGGTCGTTGCATATAAAACAAAAAAAATTCCTATGCAACAAACGGAATAAACCCCAAGGATCTAGATCTATTAGACGAAGGTAGCGAAGATGAGATCCAATCTCTTATCCTCGAAGAACGTTCAAAGCGTTTTGTCGATGCAGGGGTTGGTCTGTCGATCCCCGCAACTAGACTCATCTAGTCGCGAGGAGATGTATTTCCTCGAAGATCCAATCCGATGAAGTGCCACAAGGGGTAGCACCTCCGCGGTATCCACACGTACGGCTCGATGTAGACGTCCTCTCCTTGATCCCGCAAGCGAGGAGGACGTGGCTAGATAGATCTCGGCACCACGACGGTTGTGGTGACGTTGATGGTGTAGAGTCTTCGCGGACAGGGCTTCGCCTATTCGTGTAGGATGGAAGAGGATAGGCAAAAGAGGCGAAAAAGAGGAGAAACAGAGGACAGAGGCGGCGGCTCAATCAGATCGCACCGACCCGCCCTGCCTCTGCCTTTTATATGCGTCGTACCCTAGGGACGAGCTGCTGGCAGCGCGTACGTGCAAGGCACGATCAATCAAATCGATCGTACGTTACCTGGCCGTACGTGGCCTGGCCGTACTTGGCCCATTAGCCAAGGTACGTGGCCCCTTTTTCCTTCTCTCCTTTTATTTTCTTTTCTCTTTTGCATTTTGCACCACACGTTGAGCTTCTACATGGGACCAATCAAATTAGCCCATATAGATCTTTTCCTCTGGGCTACTTTTGCCTCATATTTATTTCCATTAAATAAATATATTCATTAATATTTATTAATTCAATTAATTAATAAATCATTAATCCTCTTCCCGAAACAATTTCGTAATTCTCCGAAACACTTTCTTTTATATGAATCTTATTCTCCGGACTCCTCCGGAACTCCTCGTGATGTCTAGGATCTCATCCTAAACTGCGAACCACCATTCGTTCATACCATCAAATATCTCATCGCTAACCCTAGCTACATCGGAGCGTTAAGTGTGTGACCCTACGGGTTCGAGAACATGTAGACATGATCATATCAATAATCAATAGCGGGACCGGGATGCCCATATTGACTCCTACATATTCAACGAAGTTCCTTATCGATTGAACCACGATGCCGGAGATTCTTAATCTCGTATACGATTCCCTTTGTCTCACCGATATTTAATTTGCCCGAGATTTGATCGTCGATATCTCCATATCTAGTTCTATCTCGTTACCTGGCAAATTCTCTTTACTCGTCCATAATATAGGATCGCCGTGATTAACACTTAATCACATGGTTGCAACCTTTCTGATGCTATATTACCGAGAGGGCCCAGAGAGATCTTTTCCGTCACAAGGAAGGACAAATCCCAATCTTAATTCATGTCACCCAACAAATACCATCGGAGATACCTGAAAGCCACCTTTATAATCACCCAGTTACGAAGTGACATTTGATGTCCACAAAGTATTCCTCCGGTAAACGGGAGTGACACAATCTCATGGTCTAAGGAAACTATACTTGGCATACTAAAAGTGTTGGCAATAAAACTGTATGACACGATCAATTGCAACTCTTTATTATTGGGTCTTGTCCATCACATCATTACTCCTAATGATATGACTCCGTCATCAAGTGACTATAACAAGTCCATGGTTAGGAAACTCTAACCATCTCTTGACTAACGAACTAGTCCGGTAGAGACTTACTAGGGACACCTGTTTGTTTATATTCCACACATGTATTATGTTTCCGGTTAATACAATTATAGCATGGATAATAAACTATTATTATAAACATGAATATGCCAATAAACCATTTTATTATTGCCTCTAGGGCATATTCCCAATAGTCTCCTACTTGCACTAGAGTCAATAATCTAGTTTACATTTTCTCGATCCAACACTCATGTTGTCTAACACTCATGGAGTCTCAGTGCTGATCATGTTTGCTCGTGGAAGAGGTTCTGTCCGTGTTCTGTACTATACAGTTCTTTATGTTCTTTGCAAAATGTCAATGTCACCTGCTTTGACATTACTTTATCATCACATGATAAACCACTTATCATCACATGATAATTTCATCATCATATGACGAATATAATATATTTGGTTACAGAGTGAGATTTTCGTTTCCCTTTTATGCCTACATGACGTATGATCAGTCAAGAGGACTTTCACATAGCATGTGCACCCGGAACTCACTCAGTCTTGAAATAAAATTTCTCAAACCAAAATATTATATCTTTTAATCCTTCAATTAATCATATACTCATATATGTTGTAGACTCACAAATCGACAGTGCAATCATGTCACTTCGATATTTTTGATCATGCTTTCGCTGTGCTTCTGCTATTATGAGATCACCAATCTAGTTTGGTTTTAGGACTTCAACCAAGTCTACCAATCTCTAGATTCTATTATCTCATCTTTATGTTAAAATGACTCCTCATTCTAACACGTTCTTCTAACCAAGAACTTGGGTCACATATCGTCAAATACAAACACATGGTTCTTATATGTTTTAGACCTATCAACAATTCATAGCGAATTCTAACATATCCTCCAACTATCATTTTGTACTAAGTTATCAACTCAATGTCTCACCTATTTTTCACAAGCATATGAACCTTTCTTCGCTTGTTTTATTTTGAACTCCTTCAAAATCTTACTTAGGTTAAACATCCTGATAATGCTTATCAAATATATCTATCCTCCATAGATACATCCATCTCCATGGATATTTGACGTTCAAACTAACTTCATAAGTTATACGTTGGTTCCTGACTCAGTTACAACATTTATGAAATATCCATTTCACTCAAACAAGATGTTGTAAACTCCCACTCAAATATACACCATACACATATTAAATTGTGAAACCACTTTGGCTCCCACTCAGAAATATGTTATCTCTATATTTGACCATGATTTAACTAGCTCCCACTCAAACATATGTCACCACATATTTTGATCATGGAAAATAGTTTCTGCTCTAACTTAATATATGTCGCCACATATCTTAATTAGATCACACTCGTGTATTTTCTCGATATTTTGGACACCTCCAAAATTCTTAATTAACTATTAATATCGAGAACTCTTTATACGAATGCTAGTACTTTGCTAGCATAAATCCTTCTGACTTTAAGCACAACTACACCATGTAGTTAACAACATTGAATATGTTAAAGAGATTTACCTCTTGTGCTTTTGTCCAGTAAGTTTTATTTATTCCTTACAAACCCTTTTGAAGAATAAATATGTGAAACAACGCTTTCACAAAATCAAGTAACAATTACTTTGTGATTTAAACTTAACATAGGATGACTCTCAGTCATTTTTCGTATTTAAGGCTTCTATTTCTTCCTTGTAGTTTCGTAGGTATGTCTTGTTTCTCAAACATGACAAGTAAATCATGAATATTATTTTGTAACCTGACAAAATTTAATATTCTTGAATCCTACTTTTCTTTAGATAAGCTAAACCAAAATTCAATGATCACCATCATTAATTCCTTTATGTGTCAAGTTTTAACCAACATAGCATCTAAATGTGCCACTTGATACATAAACAAGCAAGTTTTTAGCTTCTCAATTTCATTCCAACAATTCTTTTATCCATGAAACCTTTTCATGATAAATCCACTAAAACATTTAACACAACCAACAATTGATTTGTCCCTTTTAGTCTCTCATTGTGAAATCACTATTCATAGTCACATATGAATATACTACAAACTTTATTTGCAATAGTTTCTAATTATCCCATAATTATTGAAACCACTGTTTCACATAAATCATATGCGAAATGCAAATCATTAAATAGACCCTTATTTAAAACAGAGTGTTTATCAAATAAATCTAAATGCTATTATTAAACCCCGAAATGATACCCTTCTTTGAGACCACACAATATCGAATAGTGTGTGATTACAATATCTTAGGACATATCAAACGCTTTTGAAATATTCTAAACATTGTAATTTGTGATAACACTTCTCACAAGTCCGCATACTAACATATAACTCAAATATTTTGTCTCTTTTGATCAAATCATAAAGACTCAATTTTCTTGTTAACTCAATATCCTAAACTCCAGAATTTTATTTTATCTCATCAAATATCATAACTCGAATAAATACACCTATTTAATCATTTCACTTATGATGGAGCGCACAAAATAATGACATCTCACATTTGCTGAAAATACAACCAACACTTGTGTTTATCCTCGGCAACTCATGACACACTTCCAAAGGGTGGCATTTTTAGTCATACTCCTTCAACAAGGCGCATTGATAAAACATCAAAATGTTTATTCAATCTTTAGCACGACTAAAACAATTGTCATTATTAAGTTTTGGATATTTTAGTATGTCACATATTTTATAAATGTTCAACCAATCTATCATCTAGATTATAATAAGAATAATACACTTGTAATCGAAAACTTGTGATTTCCAAAAAAGGATCACTCATGAAAATAGAACAACCATTGTCTTTAACATGAATAACCGTCTCACATAAGCAAGACACACTAATTAAAATCACACTTAATTCGATTACAAAGACTTATTCAAATCCTCTAATCCAAACGATAAATGTAGAGACAGATCGTTGCCAGCATCAACTCCTTGATTGCCACCATTCCGCAACGTCTTCCCATATCCTTTATGCAAATCTTAAGCAGCAGGTTCTGTTTTCATAAAACAGAATGAGTATCAAATACTTATCGAAACCGCCACAATTGCAATTTGGACTTAAACACTTATAACTTGTATATCACTATATACTTTCTGCATTGTCAACTTCTCTTGCTATGGGTTCCACTTTGACATGACGCAGCCGAGATACAAACTCATAGAATGTGATCAAATCCCTTCCTATGACATAGTCTCCGGCATAATTCTTGAAGCTCGGGAGAAGCTAGCGTAGCACCCCATCTATCGCGAAATTGTCATTCATCTCGTGGTTCCAAACAAGCACTATACGATGATGTATCTCATGCATTATCCTCAGGTGTTGTTCCAAGCAAGTGTTCTCTTCCATCTTGTGTGAAAGAAAACCGTTCAGACATTCGAACCTTACAATTCTAACTTGTGCTGAAAATCTATTTTTCAGCTCACCAACAATCTCCATTGCAGTCAAGTTCTTGAATTGTCTACTTAGGTCAGAATTCATGAAGGTGCACATCATCCACTTGACTTTTAAGTAGGTGGTTCAAAACCACTCCATGTACTCTTCATAGCTTGTAGAAAAATTTGGGTTTATCTCCTATTGGTTCTTCTAACACGTAGAGCTCAGCATTGGTGTGTAGGACTTCTCTCGGACGCAGGTACCACTCAACAAATTTGACCCATCGAGACGCAGTTCTTTAGAAACGAACAGACTACCGTAGTCGACCAAGATCTACAAGGATTTTTGCAAAGACATCTTTAAGGACTTTTGTTTATGATAATTTTAGTTCATCTTAATCAAAATTATTACATGAACTCCCAGTAAACTCAACATCTCTCTAGTTGTTTAGTGACACACGATCCAAATCCACTACACCACAACCGATCATCACGTGAGATGATGTAGCTTCAAAGGTGAACATCGCCATGTTGATCATATCGTCCATATGACTCGTGTTTAACCTTTCGGTTCTTGTGTTCCGAGGCCATGTCTGTACATGTTAGGCTCGTCAAGGAAACCGTAGTATTTCCGCATGTGTAAACTGGCTTACACCCGTTGTATGTGAACGTAGAATCTATCACACCCGATCATCACGTGGTGCTTCGAAACGAAGAACTTTGGCAACGGTGCATACTAGGGGAGAACACATCTTGATATTAACGTGAGAGATCACCTTATCATGCTACCGTCGCGATCACATCTAAGCATAACAATAAGGTGCATAAAAGGATTAACATCACATGCAATTCATAATTGTGATATGATATGGCCTTTCTTCTTGTGCTTTTGATCTCCATCTCCAAAGCACCGGCATGATCTCCATCACCGACATGATCTCCATCATTGTGGCGCCATCACCATGGTTGTCCACCAACTATTGCAACTATAACTAATGCTACTCTTAGCAATAAAGTAAAGCAATTACATGGTGATTCAATGACACGCAGGTCACATAAAATAAAAGACAACCATATGGCTCCTGCCGGTTGCCGTACTCATCGACATGCAAGTCGTGAAAGATTACAAACATGATCATTGCATACATTATCACAAATCACACATTGGCCATACCACATCACATGACCCCTCTGCAAAAACAAGTTAGACGACTTCTACTTTGTTTATGCAATTTTTACGTGGCTTGGGTCAACGAGATAGAACCGTTCAAATCTACGCAAAACCACAACGGTGATATAGTAGTTGCTTATTTACTCATCCTTTTGAAAGGTCTTCCATTGAAAATTGCATCTTCACTAAAGTAAGAGAAACAGACACCCGCCAGCCACTTATGCAATACAAGTTGCATGTCCGTCGTGGAACCGGTCTCTCGTGCGTGGACGAGTAAGGTTGGTCCGGGCCGCTTCAATCTCACAATACCGCAAAGATGCAAACTGCACGCGAGAAGGTAGCAACATAAAATATCAACGCCCACAACACTTGTGTTCTAATCGCACCAACATCTACGAATAGATCTAGGCTCTGATACCACTGATGGGGTTGTTGCATAGAAAACAAAAAAAATTCCTACGCAAGGGAATAAACCCTAAGGATCTAGATCTATTAGACGAAGGTAGCGAAGATGAGATCCAATCTCTTACCCTCGAAGAACATTCAAAGCGTTTTGTCGATGCAGGGGTTGGTCTGTCGATCCCCGCAACTAGACTCATCTAGTCGCGAGGAGATGTATTTCCTCGAAGATCCAATCCGATGAAGTGCCACAAGGGGTAGCACCTCCGCGGTATCCACACGTACGGCTCGATGTAGACGTCCTCTCCTTGATCCCGCAAGCGAGGAGGACATGGCTAGATAGATCTCGGCACCACGACGGTTGTGGTGACGTTGATGGTGTAGAGTCTTCACGGACAGGGCTTCGCCTATTCGTGTAGGATGGAAGAGGATAGGTAAAAGTGGCGAAAAAGAGGAGAAACAGAGGACAGAGGCGGCGGCTCAATCAGATCGCACCGACCCGCCCTGCCTCTACCTTTTATATGTGTCGTACCCTAGGGACGAGCTGCTGGCAGCGCGTACGTGCAAGGCACGATCGATCAAATCGATCGTACGTTACCTGGCCGTACGTGGCCTGGCCGTAGTTGGCCCATTAGCCAAGGTACGTGGCCCCTTTTTCCTTCTCTCCTTTTATTTTTTTTCTCTTTTGCATTTTGCACCACACGTTGAGCTTCTACATGGGACCAATCAAATTAGCCCATATAGATCTTTTCCTGTGGGCTACTTTTGCCTCATATTTATTTATATTAAATAAATATATTCATTAATATTTATTAATTCAATTAATTAATAAATCATTAATCCTCTTCCCGAAACAATTTCATAATTCTCCGAAACACTTTCTTTTATATGAATCTTATTCTCCGGACTCCTCCGGAACTCCTCGTGATGTCTAGGATCTCATCCTAAACTCCGAATCACCATTCGTTCATACCATCAAATATCTCATCAATAACCCTAGCTACATCAGAGCGTTAAGTGTGTGACCCTCCGGGTTCGAGAACATGTAGACATGATCATATCAATAATCAATAGCGGGACCGGGATGCCCATATTGACTCCTACATATTCAACGAAGTTCCTTATCGATTGAACCACGATGCCGGAGATTCTTAATCTCGTATACGATTCACTTTGTCTCACCGATATTTAATTTGCCCGAGATTTGATCGTCGATATCTCCATATCTAGTTCTATCTCGTTACCTGGCAAATTCTCTTTACTCGTCCATAATATAGGATCGCCGTGATTAACACTTAATCACATGGTTGCAACCTTTCTGATGCTATATTACCGAGAGGGCCCAGAGATATCTTTTCCGTCACAAGGAAGGACAAATCCCAATCTTGATTCATGTCACCCAACAAATACCATCGGAGATACCTGAAAGCCACCTTTATAATCACCCAGTTACGAAGTGACGTTTGATGTCCACAAAGTATTTCTCCGGTAAACGGGAGTTACACAATCTCATGGTCTAAGGAAACTATACTTGGCATACTAAAAGTGTTGGCAATAAAACTGTATGACACGATCAATTGCAACTCTTTATTATTGGTTCTTGTCCATCACATCATTACTCCTAATGATATGACTCCGTCATCAAGTTACTATAACAAGTCCATGGTTAGGAAACTCTAACCATCTCTTGACTAACGAACTAGTCCGGTAGAGGCTTACTAGGGACACCTGTTTGTTTATATTCCACACATGTATTATGTTTCCGGTTAATACAATTATAGCATGGATAATAAACTATTATCATAAACATGAATATGCCAATAAACCATTTTATTATTGCCTCTAGGGCATATTCCCAACAATTACCTGCAATACTATCAAGATAGGCTCTGGTGTTTTCAGTTAGTCCATTGTAAAATATATCAAGTATTTCATTCTCTTTGAGGCCATGGGTAGGACATTTCCTAACCATCTTATCATACCTCCCCCAAGCTTGGGGTAAATCCTCCTTCTCTTTCTGTGAAAAATTAGTAATCTCAAGAATTAGACCATGAATTTTATTAGCAGGGAAGTACTTATCAAAGAACATCCGCAAAAATTCTTCCTTCCTAGTAATACATCCAGGTTCTAAACAATTATACCAAGTTTTAGCACTTCCTCCCAAAGAAAAAGGAAACAATTTCAAGAAATGGTAGCGTTGGTTAATTTCACCTTTCCCAATTAACTCAGATAATTCATGCAAATCAGCAACGTGATCGAAAGGAACCTCATCCTCTCTCCCATAAAACTTAAACTTCTCAACCCTTTCAATGTGTTCAGGATCAATATTAAACTCATAGTCTTTATCATTAACTTTAATAGCTGAACCATTCATTTTATCAGTAACAGGGAAAAAGTCATCAAGAGGAGAATTTAAGTAGCTAGCAAGTTTATCCATTTCATCATAATCTGGACTCATGAAAGCCTTAATTATAGCATCCTCTTTCTCAGAAGAAGTTTCCATATCTTCACAATATTACCTAGCTTCTAGTTCAGATTCCACATTTTTATAAATAGAAGATTCAGGATTCTCAGGTGTTTCAGTTAACTCAGATATTTCAGAAATTTCAGGTGTTTCAAGTGCCACTTCTTTGTCTATGCTACCACATGTTAAATCACTTTCATTGCTTGTAGACATTTTAGATAATGGTGAACTAGAAACAATTTTCCCCCTTTTCTTAGGAACAACAGCAGAAGCAACATCAGGTGAAAAGTTTTTCCTACTTAGCAAGTCCTTACCTCCTCGAGTAGTGGAAGGCCTCACTTCCTTAGGAGTGGTCTTTTCCTTTACCATGGTTAGGAACAAGCAAATGCAGCAAATAAATGATATCAAGTTGTCTTACCAATAAAGCTAGGTTCCCCGGCAACGGCGCCAGAAAACGTCTTGATACCCACAAGTATAGGGGATCGCTGAAGTCTTCGTTGGGAAGTATTACCCCACATTTATAGTTCGACACGATGGGAACACAAGAATATCAATAAGACTTTAGCAATTGAGGCGTCACTCTCAACCACACCTTTATATCAATAACTTGCAGCAGTAGTAGTGATGGCATTAAAGGATTCAAGCGAGCAGAAATAAAACAGCAGTAGTAACAAGTATTTCCCAGTTTTCACCGGAAAAGTGAAAGTATAACTCAGAGATTAAAACGTAGGCATGAGGTGACAGCGGGGCGTTGCATGAATGAGATTGATCATATAATAAAGTAAAGCTAGCAGTGGGGCTTTTTTCTCTAACTCCAATATATGTAGGTATGTGTTCCTTAAATAGTTATGCGCACTAACAAAGAGAATTTGCACAACATCTATTACCCTACCTGCCCATTTCACCGGGGCCAACTTGGAACTACAGGTAATTAAGGTCTACCCTTTCGTGAAGACCGGGACAATGCATTAACACTCCATGAACACACAGGATCCTCAAACTAGAACATCTCCCCCTTGTTTTCCCCAAACGTCACTTTTAGGGTTCGCAGGTTCGACATAACAGTAGGTGATACACTTTGCAGGTAAATACTAAACTCAATTATATGATGAAGCAAAAAGGTTCAGTACTGAAATCATGCCACTCGGGCCCTAGTAGCAAGCATTAAACATAGCATAAGTGCATCAACACAATACAAAAGCATCCTCAAGATAAACCCTAAGATTATCGAACAACGGGTAGCATTACATGGTCAATCTCATCCAATCCCCATCCACCTCACATGCCTACAGCAAACTACTCACACATGGTGATGGTGAGGGAGCTCATGGTTGATGGAGATGAAGGCGGTGAAGATGGAGGTGAAGACGGCCTCCGGATCGCTCCACCGGAGAAGAAATCCTGGATCGATCTGTCCCCCGAAACGAAGATCGTGATGGTGGCGGCGGTGTGTTTCGCGAAAACTCCTCCCCCTCTAGGGAAAGTGTTTTTCCTCATATATGAAGGCATACGTCAAAGACCGGAGGCGAGACGGTGCCCGAGGCCCATTTGGGAGGGGCCCACGCGGCCAGGTACATGGGCCGTGTGGGGCCACCCCTTTTGGCCCTCCGGCACCCCCTTGTGTCCATCTTTTGTCCATCTTGCTTCTTTTCCATAAAAAGTGACGTGGTATTTTTCCCCGATTTTATTTCCTGCAAAAATAGCCAGGGGAGAGACTTTGCTAAAAACAGCGTCAGAAACAGCAGTTTTATTCGAATATGGAAGGATCTCGGAGCAAATTATGAGGCAAAGTGCTTGGAAAAGTGGATGCATTTTGGATGCATCAGACATTCTAGGGATACAATAATCAATTCCGCCAGCGTTACCATTGAAATCAACGAAGTCCATGTAAACAACCTATGAAATATAAAAATTTGCAAAACTAGTCAAAACATACTAACCATAAAAACATACAGACCGTAAAAAAGGAGATACAAGAAAGGACAACATACAAAATTAAGGAAACATACCGCCAAAACTGGAAGGCAGACCCCAATCCAAGTTTCTCTGTTATAATCACCGTCACCATTGAAAACTCTATCCGTCCATGTGTCAATCTCCTCAAACAGATGACCAATACAAAGGTTCCCTAAATCAAGCTCTTGAACCTGGTGCATATCCCCGTCTGTAAGTGCATAGAGGAACTTCGGGTTGACAAAGTTGTAAGTCGAAGGGCATAACACAGTGGTTATGAAGTAGAGCACGAAAGACCTCATGAACACTACTTCATTGTTGGTGCCAAGCAAGATGGACTCAAGGTGTTTGATTGGAATGTGTTTCCCTTTGGCATAGAACATACGAAGAGCTTCTACCTCACTGACAATAACAGGGTCTTCACTCTCAAGTACATAAGGAATGGTGCCAGACTCAACCCCAAAAACCTTGTCAACTATGTGCTTCGTGAAGTGAATAGTCTTGTTCTTCTTCTTGAAGACACCTCCACTACCATAAACAATGTGATCAACTAGCCATTGAAGCAAAGAAAGCGGAACCATCAAGTGATTGGGAATATGTAACAAGTTACCCATGTTACGTCTGGAGATATAGCCCCTCTGAATGGGGTTGAATTGCTTTACAACCCTCATATAACAGAGAGATGAGAACCTATGATTGATACTAGGTTTTGATCGCTGCACTTCCATTACAACATCTACTGCGCATAAAACAAAAGGAAAAAATTAACCATGATCACGCAACCATATGTGAACAACAAAAAAGAAAAAGTTTGTCCATTTTTCATCAGATGCCATTCCAAAAACAAGACACAATGTCTATCCCTCTCAAAACTGGATAAACCCAAAAAGAAGTTCAACACTACTGTACAAAAAATGAAAGGAATTACAAAGAATCATCACAGGACATCTATAACAACATGGCATATATACGAACGTTTCATCATAGGGGATAGCAGGTATGGTTGCTAATCACACGCACACACACACAGTGTTGATTGAAAATAAATAAAAAATAGATCGCTACACACACAGATAGGTAAAGAACACATAGCTCGCACTTTCATGTACTGACCTCTAACCCAACCCCTACCCCCGTCAATCCACTAACCCTCTCCAAATCTCTTTCTCTCCATGGATCGAAGAAAATAGATACGCAGAACTTATGGAGATCATGAGAATCTCTACCCCAACCCCTACCACCGTCAATCCCCTAACCCTACCCCGTCAATAGCCATGGATAGAAGTAACCCTACCCAGTCAATAGCCATGCATAGAAGGGGGAACCTTCCATCGATCTAAACAACCGAAGCAAGATACGGAAAAAGTAAGGATGGAGCAAAGAGATTGGTACCTTCCGCTGCCGCCATCGCCGGCGACGATTCCGAGAACGAAAACTAGGTACCCGCCGCCGCACGAACACCGGACACAGAGACACACAGGACGCGAACAGGGGAGGAAGAAGGAAAAGATGGAACCAGGACGCTGCGACGCAGGACCTAACTGGGCCGGCCCAAAACTATACCGCTTCAGGCGACGCGAGCGACATGCGTCGCTAATGAGCGATATATAGGATTCACCGACTATGAACTATAGCTGGCCAAATGGGTCGTGCTAAATGGGCGGCCTGAAGCACGGCTTTTTTGGCCCGGCCCAAGCACGGCACGACACGATTTAAACGGGCCGCGGCACGGCACAGACTCGTTAGTGCTCGGGCCGATGATCGATTTGAGGCACGCGGGCCGGCACGGCCCGGCACGGCACGATTAGGCCTTTAAATTTTTTTTTTACCTATTTTGGACCGTATTTGCGCTGGTGGGCCGTATTCGTGCCCGTGGGCCATGCCTAAATCCGGCACGTCAGGCCGTATTCGTGTTGGTGGGCCGTGACAGAAGAGCCACCGAAGCACGTGGGCCGGCCCGGCACGATTAGTAATCGTGCCTAACGGGCCATGCCGCATATGGGCCGTGCCGGTCACGTGCCGGGCCGTGCCGGCCCGTTTGGCCACCTATACTATGAACCTGAGCTACGCTCTTTATTTTGAAAACAAGTAAAATAATATTGTGGAGTTTCAAAAAATCTGGAAGTAATTCTGAATGTAGATAATATTGTCTTCTCTCAACGCGTAAAATATCAAATAGAAAATATATTATATTTTGGTATGTGCAAAAATGACAAAATCTGAATCTAAAAGTAGTAAATACTGAATAGTGCATCCAAAACCTGTCAGATTTTGTTATTTTTGTGCAGCCTGGGAATATAAATTATTTTGAGTTGAGATTTTTGCACGGTGGTGGAATGTACTACTGTCTACGGAGTACATTCGATAATTGATTTTTTTCAGTTTTTTGAAACTTCAAAATATGATTTTTGAATTTTGCAAAATAAAGGCCTATGTGGAGCTCGGTCTCTAAATGCACTCTCTGGGAGATCATTTCCTCTCTTCTCTCTCCTCCCTTACTCTCTTGCTCGACCTGGTTGTCAGGATGGGGTTGTTCGTAAAGTTGTTCTTCAAAGTTCATCCTGAGAGGTCAAGTTATGTCGATGTATTATATGTCTGACGAGGTGGCCACTCCATGTTGTGGTGTCTTGTTGGCACCTCAACTTCTTATTCCTCTCGGCTGATGCACCAACAGGGAGGATCTTCGACTTTGGTGTGGCATTGCACGCCTTCCTAGCCCCCTATGTCGTGGTGGGTGGCTGTGCTTCAAGGTGCCAACAGAGCAACGATTCAAAAGGACTAGATTGTTTTTAGATTTTCATTGGTGGGTCCTTTATGTAAAAGGCGGGGACTATTCGCACCTCATTTATTTCTCGGGGTCCTCTTCGTACGTTCACCATGTAATATAGCCTATAGTCCCTTCAGGGCCTTCCTAGAAAATACTAGAATATAGCTAAAAAGTCATTTAGAGTTTCCTTTTACACGATTAAAAGATTGTTGTCTTTCCACTCCATGGCTCGAGAATAGTGGCGCATGACCCGCGGTAGCGAGGCCTTGAGGCTAGCATAGCAACCGAGCTACGGATTTTTTTTTCAGACGAATATGTGTTGTCGTCATGGTGAGTTCTTCTGTACCATTACAGGACCACGAAGGTTCATGTAAGGGTATCCCAAAGAGGTGCACATGTCAGGTGGTGGAACAACATCTACAACTCCAAGACTTGGTAATAGCTCGCGACGTGGAGTGGATCTCGGTAGTTCCGCCGTGTTGTATTGGTGGGAAACGCAAACATGCATCACTCCAAGAGGATCATGTTAGGGATGCCATTACCGTTACATAGATGGCAATAGTGGTTTGTGCTTCAATATACTCCATCGTCTCATGTATTCTTTTTTTGTTTTGTTTATGCACCTTGGTTATGTATAGATGTGCAGACTGTTCAGTTTGATAAAATCACTCTTTGTCGGAAAAATGTACAGACTCCTAATTTAACCTGGTCCATACATGTGCCTGGCTAAATTCAGCTCATGTTTTGTAACTACCAAATATCAAAGAAAATCATAAAGAAATTACTAGTAACGTTGCTTTGCTTGCTGAATTAGCTGTTGCTGAAACAGTATGACACCAAATCATACTGAAAGTTTGTGTGTTCATCGCCAAAGGTCTGGTGCATATCTGTCAGCAACTTCTGGGTCAAAGTACGCCTTACATTTCTGAACTTGGGAGGTTCAGACATGTTTTCAAATTTCTGAAAGCAAGAGAGTACATATGCGAACGATCTACTGCATCAAATTTGCTGTTTTTTTTCAAACATCAGGACAAAATATCAGGCACTGACTCCACCGCATCCATACAAGTTCAGATATACACACCAAGGGCCGTTTCAGCCATGAACAACTTTGTCACTTTCCACCAACTGCATCAGCTTGGCACCCAGCCCAGTGTCAAACAGTAAGAACCCAGCAGCTTAGGATCACCATGATATTCTAGGTCAAAGACAAGCTAAATTTGTCAGAGATAGGCACAATAGGCAGGCACATTGCTGAGATTAGAAGAGCAGCTTAACACATTCCACAGGATGCTAACTCAGCCACATGACAAATGACCTACGGTAGTCTCATGTAGCCCACAAAATACATTCTTTGGTTATGAAATGCATCTGGATTGTATCAAAGAAGTGATACACTAGCAGCGACAGCCGACAAAGATCCAAAAACTGTTTTGTCACATACCAGATATGCATCTGAATTGTATCACAGAAGAAATGCATTTTCATGGAACATCAGTTATAGGTGTGCCTGTACCCACCCCAGGAGCAGTCATATAACACAATGTGCCCTTCAAAAATAAAAGATCTATCCATATGTCAGTTATAAGGGAAAAACTAGATTTCTTTTCAATGTCAACTCAAGAAATATGGTGCACATATGTACCTGTATGGCTGCATCACTGTCGATGCTCAGGGAAGAATTAATACTACAATGGTCACTGAGGTATGTGGAGGCAGCAGTTTATCAGAAGTCTCATATGACAAGTGTAAACCAGAATGAATATGATGAACCAAGTGTGCAGTGTTAGTCAATAAGCAGATTCAGCTATAATGCATTCAGTTATTTGTGCCACAGAGATTCAGAAGTCCATGGAGAAGAATATTGATGGGGTCAACTAATGTACATACACTCAATACTTCTCATTGGAGACGCTAAATTTACACCACCCAGACTCGACGATTTTCCACAAACATTACTGTTAAATGCATTGTCGGAGACACTTTAACTAACAAATTGAACAGGGTAGACAATGTTTAGCTACCAAATAGGATAGCAAGTGTAGATGACTAGATGACAACCACATCCAGCATGTGCTAGCTTTCCTGGTGGTCATATAAACGAAATCCAACCTGAAGTGATAGCAAGTTGACAATATGCACTACAAATATGAACATTTATGAGTATAACTCTATGCTCTAAGCTGCATTCTTCTACTAATTTCTTAATCTCGGCGAGGAACACTATACCACTTTTAACAATTGCGGGGACAGCTGGAACTTCATGACGTGCTAGTGAAAATAACAAACAGCGACTAATTTTAAAATAGAAATTTCAATGCACTGCACATTGCAGAATGGCCTGATGTCACATTTCCTTAGTTGAAATATGTGTGTTAAATAACATGGTGTGAGGATGAATAAATTCATAACCAAGCCATGGTTTCTTCTCAACTGAATAATGGCATTAACATATCAGGATTCAGGAATGAAATTATCAGTTTGATCACTCGTTAGCAGCGACCAAACCAACATCTAACAGACATACAACAGCAGACAACAAACACAGAGTTACCATTTTTCATAGCCCGCCCTTGGTTCAAGAAGATCTGAATCTAGCAGGCAATTCCCCTTTGCAAGCGGCAGCATAGTCTTGAGCGAGGTATGGTGCAGCTTCATTGTGAGGGGATATGTACTTCTCCATGAATACCTTGTCAGTCACCATGACTGCAGAATAGTAGCAACGGTCGGGATCTAGCAATCCATTTTCCTTAAGGAACTTCACAACATAGTACCGTGGCCTCAGCCGTCCCTCCAAGCTATAAGTGAGCATTGCCGGCCGACGAGCAATGTAGGCCGGTTCCAACCCCGCCTCAGAGATAAGGAATTCTGACCTACTCTGCAGAATGTCCTTAGAACTTGTCATTATCCTCGGAAGCTTAGAAACAGCAATGCCCACCTCGGCATCCGACCACCTGAACGCGTTCTTCAAGTTCTCCACTTTGGCGGCCATCTTCTCCTCGCCAAGGAAGGCAACAGCGCTCAGCGCATGCCTGAACATCACAGACCCACGGGGCACTCCAAGACTTTCCGCGCGCGCTACCACCACATGTATGTGCTCCAGGTTGGTGGTGAGCAGCCATGGCTGAGTGATGCACAGCTTGGCAATATCACAAGCACCTAGCCCGCACTCCTGCAGGAGCGCGACTTTAGGCTTGACCAGCTTCTCGGGGCTGTGTGTGAGGAAACTGGAGTTTTTCTTGAGTAGCCGGAGGAAGTTCTCGTAGGAGCCAAAGAGGTGTAGGTAGTACGGTAGGTTGGAGACGACGGATTGACGGCGGAAGCTGAAGGGGGCGAGCGAGAATAGGCGCGCGATCTCCAAACGCGATAGGCCGAGACCGGTGAGCCCAACGAGGATGGGGGTCAGGGTTCTGTCCACTCTGGCGCAGAGGAACTGCGGGTCCTTGGCGACGAGGGCCGCCACGTCGGCGCCGGAGAGGCCGAGGCCGGCGAGGAAGGCGAGGACGGCGTCGGGCTTGGAGGGGGACTTGAGGTGGGAGAGCTTCGCGGAGGCCTTGAGGGCCTGTGGTCCGGTGAGGCCGCAGGTCTCCACGAGGTACTGGTCGACGGCGAAGCTAGGGTTCGGCGAAACGGCGTGCGCGGCGGCGGACAGGAGGCGGTGGAGAGGGGAGACGGGGTAGGCGGCGGAAGACAAGAGGAGGCGGGTGTGGAGGCACTTCTGGAGGCGGAGCATGCCTGCGGGACTGCGCGGCGGCGGCGGTGACGGCGACGGCAATGGATATATTTCCGGCGGTCTATTGCAAGGGGACGACTGGTTCTCTCGCGCTATATGACTATGGGTCATCTTTTTTTTCTTTCTAAGTTAACAAAATTTTCATCTTCCAACCTTTGATTTTTTTTGTGAACTAGTTGACATGTACGTGCAACGCACGTCAAGCTGAATGGTTACAATTTTTTGCAGAAGCAAAAACGATAGAAACCCCGGAAACCAATACTGCTAGCTTAATATACAGTGTGGTTAATAGTAGCCATGCACGTGCACGCACGTCTCTATAATCTAAATCCAATTTATAGTTTTGTGAGTTTTTTGTTACTGAAACAATAGATTTCATCACAAAAACGTGTAAGTATATGCGAACAATATATAATCCACAAACATTGCTTCACTTTAATTTCGCGAAGCACAAAATAATAATTTTGCATAAATATCACATTTAAATTGAAGCGATAGTTGAAAAAAGTATTAAATAACATTATGCAATATTTATTATTTCAAAAGGCCCATCTCTTTATGCGATCAATAATTTCTCGTTCCAAGACTGGAATATTGTTGATGGCTTCATTGTCTTGATACTTCAGAATATATACAAAAAAATCGCTTTCTCAACTCATAACCATCCTACAGATGCATTATACAACATTTTGTCATATAAGTTCATGTTCAAAGGGGTAGAAACTGAGCATGGTTTAGAATATTCACCGTGTGTATGTGAAAAAATGACGCTTCATCATACCATGAGTGCTTTAAATTAAAAACCAAATAACCAGAAAGAGCACTGCAGACATATGAAATGTCACATTAGCGTTGAACAAATCGAATAAGGTTATATTTAAATGAAAAAGCTTCATACCCGTGCTCGTTTGTCGGAACATGAGGGATTTTGCGTCCCCATTTGGAGATGTCGTCCTTCCATTTGGGGTTTGCCCGATTAAGCGCAAGGTTTACCATATTGCCAATTTTGAAATTATTAAATATATGAACCCCCCCAAGTCGGTCTCGGAAGTGGGTCCAAAATATGGACAAATTTCTTCTTTTGATCCAACACGAATAATATGAATATGCCAAGAATATCATAAGGCAAGAAAATCTGTAATGGTAGGTTTATAAATATATAAATCACACTGATACAAAATGAACCACTATTATGATCGAAGTAATAAACTCTCACATTGTCACATTGTGATATATGATACTCTCTGCTATTGGGCCAGCTATGAAACAACTGTGCTAACCGATCAATATCAAGCCTTCCACGACCATTTCGGTGAGACATGGTCTAAAATAATTTAAACATTAGTCACGTGAGAAAAAATGTGATAAATAATTATAGTAACTTACACAAAAGTTTAGATCCATATAATGACGGGAAAGGCGGATCTCGTGGCAAGAGAGCATGCGCACACCCATGTTGAAACAATCTACGTCCATATATGCATCCATTTTCAATATGTTCTTTATCTGTCGTAGATTTATACTGATAGGATACGGATCGGAGCTTTTCACCCATTCGGTCCTGTGAAAGAGAAAAATTCGTGACTACAATGATACATGTATAACATGAAATGAACTAATAAGAAGAAAGAATGTGACTTACTCTAACGAAGGGACATCATCAACCATGCTGATGTATAGACAAAGCTCATCTATTAAGTCGTCGTTTGTTGGTTTGACAAACGGTGATAGGACAGATGATTGCGACAGAGCCTCATCTTGTGATGATTCTATCAAATCGGAGTTTGTTGGATTGACAGATGATGAAATGACCAATGATTCCGACAAGAACTTAACTTTTGATGATGAGTGTGATGTCTTGAGTTTCTTAGGGGGTTTATCGAGAATCACACAATCGTTAGAATCCATGTTGGTTGCTTCATATTTTTTCAACGCTCGATTTCTTAAATCATCGTCATTCAATTCGGAGTCAAATAAAATGACAGCTAATTTTTTCCTAAAATGTGTCATATGAACCTAAAGTGAAGTAGTTATCAGTGTTAGTTTTCAGGGAATGATACGACATAGAATAAATATCATGATATGAAACAAAATATATACCTGCGTAGGAGTATCGGACAAATTATCTCCTGTGAAGTACTCCATAAAATTTAACATCCAAAGACCACATGATGACCTTCATGAATACAAAAATATTTACGATATAAATTTGATATGTTCAATTAAAAAATTATGAAAGAAATGTAAATACTCATGATAAAATAATTTTATTTTTCAATCCCTACCTATAAATTCATAGCCACGTAGTCGGACATGGCACATGCCCGCACAGTTACTCTCAGTCCGTCAATTTGTAAAAAAGGAAGGAAAAAACCTGTCGTCAAAGAAACTCTCACTCTCTCACTCATTTTTTCTTCTCTTCAGAATCCACTCTCTCACTCAATCCCTCACCTGCCTCCCCACCGCCCGCGCTTCTCCTTGCCGCGTCCCCATTCCGCGTCAGGTCGCCGCTTCCCTTCTCCTCCATCGTCGCAAGGAGATGAGGACCCGCGTGCCCTACCCTTCTGCGACCTCCTCGTCGAGTCCGCTGAAGATCCGGAGGAGGGACTCGAGCTCGGCATGCTCGCGGCCCTCGCATCCACCGCGCTGGTCTCCCGATCCCCCTGACCGGGATCCGAGCCCCAACCCACCGGTAGCGGTGAGGGAGGACGTGATGCGCAAGTGCAAGAGCATGGGCAACCTGGACGCCCTCGCCTCTGCCTCCTGACTCTGTGGGTGCCGGCGACGGGTACCTCTCCGACGGTGGGCTGCTGCAGTCCGCCGGCAAGTGGTGGAGGGCGCAGGATAGGAAGAAAGGTGACCTTTCTTAGTGGATTGGCTGGACACCGTGATGATGTTCCTTTGTGTTTGCGCTTGCATAGCAAGGACCGACTTCATTTGTAGCAGAATCTATCGATTTAGTTCTATTGAGGTGGTAGATTCTCGAGTATGGCAGATGGTTCGCAGGAATTAACCGAGGGTAGTTTCTTCTCTTGTGTTGTAGCTTAGCTTAGTACGTAGGATTACCAACCAAATTTTAGGGGGTTCACAGGTGCGCAGATGTGCTGCTGGTTTCTTCCATCATAGAGTTTATAGCAGGTTCAAATAATTTCTTAGCACATATTTCTTTGTTAATTTTCAATGGATTGTTGTGATACTGATTGAGTTTTTCTGGAGTAATAACTGAGAAACTGTAGTATTAGTACTCTATCACATTAATCCGATGCTTAATATTATACCTTTTTCTTTGTATCCGGATGCTCTGGTCCATACTGATTATATCAATTATTTCCTGCAACTGAACTTGCTTGAAGATGGTTGCATTTTATAGGACGATGTGGCTAGTGTTCAGTTTTATATTTACAAGCTTACAATACTTCATCATTAACATTTGTTGTTCACTTGTGTATGAAGTACGTCACGGATGAATATTATCTCGGGAATATGGGTTTATTGTAGTGAAAGAAGAAAATCTTTGATTTTAACCTTGACAATATTATTTTTCTTACAGAATCAACAGGATACTTTTCAGACATATCATCATTCACTACCTGTATGGTGAAGTTTGCTCAGACCATAAACAGTTCTACATTTATCAGGAGAGATCTTTGCGAGGCCATGAGATTCTCGATGAAAGCTCCCTCATGAAGATATTACAATGGGGTAATAACATTATTTCTTGATATTATTTTGAATTATGTTAAATTGTACTGTTGCAATCCCACATCGTGTGTGCTCCTAATCGTGTGTTCCTTCTTTTTAGAGGACCTAATCGTGTCTTCCTTGAATGGATTTGTTAGTATCCCGCATATTAAATTCAGGCCCACACGCTTGATTTTTTTCTATTTTTTACACCCCAAGGAAAAACAATGGAATTATTTGTGGTAATAAATTTTTTTTGGTACAGAAACAATGCGTTCGGCCCAACACTAATATACTATCTCCACGAATCTTGCACTGTCTGCATTTACTTGTGTGGCGGTAGCTACAAGCAGATCCAAATTGCTAGTCATATTTACCCACTCATGTAAGCAAGAGCTATCATCTGCTTCTTTGCAGGCTCTCAAGCCAGGGGACACAATATTTGTTCGGCAATATTTCACAGGCAGTGAGACTACTTCAGTTTTGCTACAGGTAAAAAGTCTGGCATGCTGCAATTTAGCACGCGCATATTTGACATATTAAGTATCTGTTACAGAATTTTGTTTGGTATTCATCTTTTACATCGAATTTACCTTACATGATCAATATACGGGCAACCCATGTTTCTGACAGATTTTATGCGTACATATGTGATGTCTTGATCTGATTTCTCATAATGGCAAAATGAGTTCTTGGTCGAAAGAATTGCACGCGTGCTCATGTACTTTCATTACTGATTTATATAGTTATCCATTACTCGGTGTTGTTTTATATAGATCATGACATAGATCATGAACTTTGTCCTGCTGCCATTTTGACATCCGTTTATCTATCCGCACTGGCAGCTCCAGAAAAAAAGAACAACATTAAATTGACACTCCCTTTGACAATGCAACATATAATTTGGTATGGTACAAAAATTTAGAGGATTAATTCCATCCTCCTATAATTGCTATCGCAAATCAGAATATTCATGTCATAATACTCTAGCTGCAACAGCGATTTTCAAACATGGGCATATCGATATTCTGTCAGCTGCTACTGCAACCTGCGTTACTGCCAGTGATATTGTGGTTAGTAGCAGTCCCGAGATATTTGTTGGCCTGGGATAAAGAAATGATTGACATGTTACCTGCAATAGTTTATTTTTAGTAAACAACATCAGTAATTCCCCTAGAACAATATATAGATGCAAATAAAGCATAGAAGAACGCACCTGCGTCACCCCTCCAAAACATCTTTGTAGACAATGTTCTTGGTGCTTTTCCCAGATTTATCAACCTCCTTGTTCGGCTTCGCCAAAATCCTCGTCGTTTTCCTCGAGACACCCCTGGACAATGCAACATATAGCTGTCCATGTGAGAACACAGGCTCGGGTAGGTAAATACCAACATTTGGGATGGTCTGTCCCTGTGCCTTGTTAATGGTCATCGCAAAACTGAGGCGAATTGGGAACTGTTTTCTCTTAAGTTTGAAGGGAAGTGAGGTGTCCTCCGAGAGCGACATAGGAATCCTAGGTATGAACACCCTCTTTCCAGCATGCTGGCCACCAACAATCTCCGCATCGATAGCATTGTCTTGGAAGGCTCTGATCATAAGCCGTGTTCCATTGCATAGCCCATTATGAGGGTCGAGGTTCCGTAGAAGAATGACCGGGCAATTAATTTTTACTCTCAAGACATGCGGGGGCAAGCCATTTGGTGTGATCGCGTTGAGGAAATCAATCGTGTAATTATTTTGGAAGTCATCCTCGATAGAGTCGAAGCTATGGTATACCTTTTCTTCGCCCGGAAACCTGGAGATCATCTTGTCATTCAGGTCATCCACATGCTCGTTCTTGGTCGAAAGAATTGCACGCGTGCTCATGTACTCTCTCGAGCTAGCATTGTCATGCAGGGATGGGAAGACATTTTCGATTAGCTTGTTAATAGGTTCTTCATCCTCGGCATAACCAATCACAATGTCGTCAGGGAGACGCACGTAATCGTCGCCAATTGTATTTTCTGTTCCATTGCCGATCCTTAGGAGGTATTCGGAGAACCAAGGGTCTGCCTCTGCGCGCATATTTCGCGTGAGGCGTACCTTGCGGATCTTCATCCACAGATAAGACCTCAATAGTGTAGCATCCGTTATCTGTCCTCTCGTCCCTCGGGTCACAACAGGGAGGACCTGCCTGAAATCCCCACCAAAGACGACAACCTTCCCACCAAATGGCAAAGGACACTCCGTTATATCTTGTAGTGATCTATCAAGGGTCTCAACGGCTTGACGCTTTGTCATAGCAACTTCATCCCAAATTATTAAGGATGCCTGTTTAAGCAACTCTGCCGTACCACAATTCTTTGTGAAACCACACATGCTGTTGTCAGTGAGCTTGATTGGAATTTTGAACCTTGAGTGTGCAGTCCGGCCTCCAGGCATTATCGATGCAGCTATACCTGATGTAGCAGTTGCGATCGCTATTAGGCCCATCGAACGCACCTTCGCAAGCAATGCCTTGTACAGATACGTCTTCCCTGTGCCTCCTGGACCATCAACAAAGAATACCTGACTTTTTTGGTTCGTCACATGATCCATTATGTCATTGAAACCAGCCAGCTGCTCACTGTTCAAGCAGCCAATTAGATCCAAATGTTCTTGGTCGACTTTGACTTGTCTCTCCTCTGTTACCTCCTTATACTTAGCGTCAGAAGAACCATGTGTGTCAACCAGATCCGGAAGTCCGTAGATTTTAATATCCTTTCCCATGGATTGTAGCAAATCCCTGATATCTCTAAGGACCATCTGCTCAAGTGCTGCCTCATTCGATTGAGTACGGCGGTAATCCTCAGACATCGACGCTAGATGTTTGTCCCACAACTGTCGGATTTCTGTTGCCTCGCAGAATACCAATATAGTGGCAAACAGCCGTCGTAGGGCAGAAGGCATCTGAAATGTGGCCGCCTCTGTCATGCAATCATCCAGGGTCCTGTCATGCTCAATGAGGCCTAAGTGCTCACATGCCTCCCTAAAGGAACTGCATGGCGTGCCATTTACTGTTTTTAAATCATCGAAAGAAGTGGCACCTCGGACATGATTCAGGAGCACCCGCAAATAGTACCTCTCTCCTTCAGCAGGGTGTGCATGCACAAGTCTTCCAATCTGTGATCTCTTGTTTCTTCTATTCTGCCACTTCTTATTTCCTGATATCCATCTGTAGTGTTCTGGAAACTCTCTGTACAACCATTTCCGTGCACCCGGAAACTTCCGGTTCATCTCAAAGTACTCGGTAAGCATGGATTTAGAAGAAGATGGTCGGGCGACAACATCTTCCAGATTTTCATAAGCCTTAAATGCAACTGTATGCATGTTTGGCAAATGAAGTTGGAGCTGTAACACAGATGGACTCACACCGAACATTTTAAAACCAAAAATCCTGTAAAGAGCCTCTGGAGGAGATATAAAACGTGCATCTCTGTACTGCCGAATTTCATTGATGATTCCCCCATCATTGATAATATCCTGCTCGAATGCAAATGATGCCTTATCATGACCTTTGTAGATGTACTTGAATAAGTACTTGACTGCCTTGATGCTCGAGCATGCTTCGACATTAATGTGACAGTTGTATGCCATAAGCAGAAAGGGGTTGTAAGGGACCACCCACCTATTGTCCAAATCTGCTCCTCTGATCCTAACTTGAACCCCATCTTGTCTCCTTCTATAGATGGGATATGAGTCTGCCCCTTGTAATGTAGCATCACAAAATTCTCGTGGGTATTTGAACCGACACTGTCCATCTATCATGCAAGGGCAACTTTTCTTGAGCGCACCACATGGTCCATGCAACATGTGTTTGACTACCAGAGCATGGAGAACTGGATACTTATCTTTGTCGGGTAACTCTGCTGATATCACCCGATCATAGTCATCCGGAGTCCTCAACTTACTTTTTGCTTTCATGATCAGAAGTATATGCTCATGCGGGAGACCTCGTTTCTGAAACTCCGTAACATGTACATAAGCTGCGACTTCTCCGAAATGCTTACCCTTAATTAGTAAGTCCATCATGCTTCGCTGTTTAGCTCTGTACACTCTTGCCACAAGGTCTGGACGGTCTTGTGGCAGTTGTCCAGGCAACAACTCCTTAGTTATCTCTTCCCAGTAGGGATTGCATGTCATTGTGATAAAATAATCCGGTTTACCCCATCTCTGAACTATTGCCTCCGTTGCATGTCACGGTCACCACCAGGAAATGTACGTGGAAGCACAATTCTCTTGCCAATCCGATCACCGCGCGACTCGCCGGCAACGATGGTGTCAACAAGACCCTATAATAAACCAAAAATTCACGGTAATTAGTCTAGAAGGTTTAAGCAATGAGTGCGGAATCTAAAATGTGATTGTATTAGAAAACATTACCTGGTACAGGTCAGCGCGTAGAACCTTTTGATTTTCTGGCTTTGAGTACCAATCAAGCCTCATTGTCTCAATCTTGATATACATGTCAACAGCCCACTGTTGGAAAAGACGCCCCCCAAACAAGATGATGTTAAAAAGCTTCTTTCGGACCTGAAGTTTGAAGCAATAGTACTCCCTCGCGCTAACAAATTTCCTAGATTGTGTTGGATTCATCTCACTGTCACCAAAATCCTCATCTAGGTTATCCTCGTTGTCATCTAAAAATAGATTAAACCAAATATTAGTATGATAGAATCATAAGAATATTTAAAAATAGGGATGATGACCAATACCTGCAGGTAAATCAGTGGCCTGTTCCTCATGTACTGCGGTGTCCACTCCGGGCTCTCTAATAATGTTATCATCTGCTAGACGTTTGGCTTCCTAAGTTTTTAATAATTAACGAATAAATCTATTGCTTCGGTAATTAATATTAATACCTGCTGGTAAATCAGTGGCCTGGTCCTCATGCCGTGCGTTTTCCACTCCGTGCTCTCTAATAATGTTATCATCTGCTAGACGGTTGACTTCCTAAGTTTTTGATAATTAATGGATAACTATATAAATCAGTAATGAACATTATACCTGCTTGAAAATCAGAGGCTTGGTTTCCGCGTCGTACATTATTATCCGCTGAGTCTTGGGTCGTGCCATCGGGGGCACAAATATATGGCATCCAACGATTCCAACCGGTCTCACCACGCGGGAAGAATAGTGGATATGACAAAGGGTCGTAGCAACCATAGTATGCTCTAATATATAGGGGACGGTCTCCTTTTCCATACACGATAACACTCCTATCGAAGCAATTTTGTGGGTCGCTTCCTTCAACCCATATTGCTGCTACCTGCGAAGCAGTTGGGGCATTGTACCTTCTTTGATCAAGCTTGATATCAGTGTTCAGTACGATCTTGTATTCATCTAGATTTGGAACAGCACCCAGGCTTTTAAAGACTTGAGCATAAGGGTTTTGCTCTAGTATTGCCAGGATCCTCCGTATGAGATCCACCCTAAGATTTGGAGATCTCTTAATCCTGTGAAACAAGTTTTCATCTGTATCATAAATATATAGCTGTAAATGCCTAGGGCCATTATCATCAGACACCAGATCATCAAGAGCATGGTACAACCCGCCACAAGCACGGAATGTATATACGCCGGTTCCTGCCGCAGTGCTGACTCGACGATCAAGGGTGACTCCAAGACTTGTGAATGAGAAGTGGGAGTTGAAATACCGTATATTATCCCTGAAATATTTGGCATCCTCATCAACTTGACTGGTAAACAACCGTTTCAAATCTTCAGGAACCTCTGGAGTAAATATATCCACTTTCCCCTTTCTGCAACAGAATGCAGGCCCCTCGTATTGGAACCGCAGTGCTCCACAGTGACGGCAGTCGCTAACTTTTCTAAGGAGATTGTGCTTTTTGGGCAGGTTCATGTAAACCCTGTCATGACTATCATTAGTGCTAGTTCCGTTTACATGATGTCGTTCCGGTCGGTAGGATTCAAATTCAACATCTGAAATAGTTACAGCAGAGGACATTAATTATACTTTTTGCACAAACCACAATTAAAAGGTATACCATTTGCATCTGTGTCTTATAATGTCAAAATGATCTACCTTGTTGGGCAAACATCCTAGCCTCTTCATCAAGGTCAACCTCTCCAGCTTGTCGAAGGTTCTCGTCTCTCAAGCAGTCTGGTAGGTAGTGACATAGGTTAGTACACAATACGTATACATGGCGGACATGAAACCTATCAGGACATTATGCCTACCATCAATGTTTATCGTGTTTACATCGGGCTCCAGAATTCCATATGCATCTTCGCCGTGGTCGTTTCCTGCCAACAAAGTTTTGGCTCCAGTGAGTGAGTAATCTGTTAAAATTTAAGTTATAGCAATAACAGAGGCAATAGATGATTCAAATGAGAGTAAATACCCATATAATTCTGTCTGGATGATTCACAGGGTGCGTTGGACATACGGTTGACATGAGTACCCATTATATTTTGAGTGTTTTGGCCGCCATCTGGGGATGATTCCATTACTCGGCGCATATCATTATGCTGGCTATGCATAGGTTCATTGGAGCCATAAATCGGCTCTGTACCTGAAAAGATCGAACTAATTAGGTCCAAAAAAAGATGATTGATATTTTCAATAAACTAAAAGAACTAACCCTGAATACCTAGAAGATAATCTGGTGTACGTCTGGTGGCGATTGTACTGAGTTGAGTGTTATCAATCCCTGACATTTGTGTGAGTGTCATTTGTCTTGAAAATCGTTGCCTTTGGTACTCATCATTCCTGTGCAACCAATCGGACCCATAGTCGTCAGCGTAATTCTCCTTGTCGTGGAGCATGACTCGTTTGGAAGGAAGCGAGCTTGGGACTACACCATCTGAGTTTGGTTCAGCACCATAAAAATTTGTTCTGTCTTGAAGTTGGGTGACTACCGATTGTCCGGTAGCTGGCGTATGTGACATAATGTTACCGCCATTGAGGAACATAGTACTATTTTTATTCTGCTCATGGGTCTGGCGGTGTCGATATAATATGTCCTCTCTATTATCTGCATACTGCTGCCGTTCCCTCTGATTCTTTATCTTATTAGGGCCTGAATAGATGAAGAATGAATCATTATATCACAATACAAGCGAGACATGTATGTAGAACTTGATCATCTTTACCATTTGACACAGCAAGCTGTGTGTGTGGTTCATTATCTAGGTCATTGATATCAGCAGTGACAGTTTTTTTCTGTTTGTAGGCTTCACGCCGTTTCTTATTTATCTCATCTTTTTTTGTGCATACCGCTCTCTTTCCCTCTGCCTTTTAACTTCCTTAGGGTCTGCAATACATGACATATTTTAGCACTCGAGCAACAATAGCGAACTTGAGTGATTGCGTTATGATTGATACCCAAGGAGTTGGTGTTGGTTATATCCTGGAACGGTATGCGCGGCTTGTTGGGAGTGGTAGGGTCCATACAGTTGCTTCAATCCTGTGATTATACAACGATGCATGATGAGAACACATTGCAGAATTTAGCTGGCAGAATTACCATAGGAGGATGGCATCATGAGCATATGCATGAGTACATGGTAGCTATGAGTATGAGTAGCAGCTGGCAGCGTTGAACTGTTGTGCAAAGAAATCTCAATTTTGCTAGCAGGTTACTTTATTGACTGTCAAATTTAAACTGAACTTCACCATCAAGTTGTAACGTTGAACAGTTTTGTAAGCACGTGGTGATTACTACCCGTGCACTATATATTTTTGGTATAATTGGGTATACCCAGTGTAATGCCCGGGGTTTTTTCCCCAAATTAGATTTTTGCCTGTTATTTTATTTTCGCATCATCTTGACATCAGCATCATCGCATCGCATGTTTTGTCCGCAAAAATTATTTTTATTAAACCCTATTTTATTTTTCTAAATTGTCGGAAAATATTTTTATCGAGACAGTCGTCTCCGTTTTTAAAATTATTTGCCAAATTAAATTTGCAAATTAAAATAATTTTGAGCGAGCGAGAGAGTAGCCCAAAATCCGGCCCAAGCCCACCTAATCTGAAACCCTAGGGTTTCCCCTGGCAGTTTTGTTTTCCCACCCCTTGCGTCTTGCAGCCGCCCTCTCCTCTTTCTCCGTTTTCGCAGATCGGCCCTTCCACCTCTCAACCAAGTCCTTTTCATCTTTTTTTTCCGGGTCCCTCACCCTTTTCCTTTTCTTCTTCTTCCTTTCCTTATTTCTTTTCCTCTCTTCTTTCTCTCCCGTCCCCATCCTCTTGCTCCTCCCCGACACAGCACCAGTACGCCACCACCTGCTCCACCTCCGGCTTGCCCGCTCCCCTGCGCCGCCTCCCTCCCCGTGCTCTCTCACCAACCAGACGCCATCCACCCGCGAGCCCCTCCTTCCCTGACCTCCAGCGCCAGTCGGCGTCGTCGCCCGCGTGTCTGCCGTCTGCACCCTCGTCCCCATCTCCATGGCCGCCCCCTTTCTCTGCCCCGTCGGCCGCTCCTCCTCTCCCCAAGCTCTTCTGCTCCAGCCGCCGCGACCTCGCCCCCTCTCCTCCCGGCCAGCCTCCGGCCGTGCTCTCCCCTCTACCTCGGCCTCCTCCTGCCGGTTCCCCTCTGCCTCTCCTCCAGCGCCCGTACTCCTCCTCCTGCGCCTCTCCCCGCCATGGCCACCACCTTCCTCCTCCCACGGCCGTCCCCTCCTGCCAGCCTCCCCTTCCCTTCCCCAGTCCATCCCCGATGGCTTCCTCCGTTCGTCCCGTGTGTGTTGCAGCTGCTCCACATCCGTTCTCCGGTGCCCGTCCCGGTTCCCCGATGTTGCCGTGGCCGTCCCGTGGACGTTCCCCCGATCTTTCCCGATGTCGTTTCCCGACGGGAGAAGTTCCCCGTTTCCAATTCCCGACCCGGAGTTTCCCTTCGTGAAGCGTTCCCGTTTTCGTTCCTGATCTCCGTTTTCCCGATCGTTTCCCGACGTGAAGCCGTGAACCGACGCAAGTTCTCCGCCGTGAACCGCGACGACCGTGAACGACTACCGGTGCCCGAACAATGACGACGCAACGACAAGATCTCCTCCGACTCCATGAAGCTTGATGCCGTGACCTCCGACCACCGTGGACCCCGACAACCCCGAAGCCCGGAACGCCAAGGTCCGCCACGACGACGACCCGAGTACGACTACTTCCACGACGTCGACTACCTCGACTACTCCGACTCCGTATGAACGACTACTTCGACTACTTCGACTCCGGACGGACGTCTACCTCGACTACTTCGACTCCGGACGAACGACTACTTCGACTACATCGACCACTCCCTCTCCGAATCCGAAGATCCCCGAACCCGATGTGTGACCCCAACCCTAACCCTATACCATATATGCGTATCTTATAAAATCATGCATGCTTAATTAACATCGCACCTTTATCCATTTAGTCAAATTAAATCAATTTAATTATGGGATTTGTCCGGTGCATTTATATTGTGCACCGATCCCATTTAAAATGATTTGCCATGTGTTAGGGAATAAAATTGGACAACCTATAATTTGTCATGCCTCATGTCATCAACATGCCGCTTCTTTTGCCGTAGTAGTAAAATGTATCTTTTGCGCTTCCAGTGTATGTTGCTTCTTCGGGATAGGCCGATGAGTTGATGTGAGCAACGACAGGTTCTGCTACCCCTACCGGATTGCAGGCAAGTGATACTCCCTTGCTATCTTTGCTTGTCTTCTGTCTCTTACTCGTCCTATCCTTTGTTCCTTGCTAGCCTTATATATCGATGCTTGTGTCCGATCCTATATGCATGTTTACCTTGCAGCCATGATATAGCCACACCCCCACATCCTATTAACCTGTTGTTTGTTTACCTTGTTAGCCTTGCGAGTCCTAGTGCATGCTTAGGTGCCTTGCTTCAGTCCTGTTATCTTTTTGTCTAGTCTTGTCTTTAATATGATAGCTAGGCTCAACTAAAATGGTAATCTTTAATTTCTGTTGAGATGGGAATAACTTAATAAAGATAAGGCACCGGCGGAAGGCCAATCGTGGCGTTTTGTTCTGCTAGTGTCGCCTAGGACCCGAGTTCTTTTCCGCTGATCCAAGACTGAGCGCACTAACCACATGTGGGAGTTCTATGGGCCTCCCCGCAATCTATTACCGGATCCTCAAACCTGTCCAGGATGCCACAAGTAGTTCGGGTGTTTCGTAGATTTTGCGGACCGTGCGTTAACCGCATGTGGAAGGAGGGGCAATCGTATGAGTGTTCCCTCCCGAAGCCGTTCACGCAACGGTTAGGCCCACCTCGAAGCTTCGGCCGGACTCTCAAGGTGGATCAGTCCTAGCTAGGTGGCTCCCTGGACTTGTTTGTATTGAAGGGAAGTATTGCGTCGAAACCTCCACCGGTACACCTCTAAGCGAGAGTTTCGATGCGTGTGGGTTCATTGGTGCATCCCTGCAGGGTGAAATCTTTTCGAAAAGCCGTGTCCGCGGTTATGGACGACTTGGTGAAATGCGCTGGCTAAAAAGATCATAGACAACTTGCACCTTATGATGATTATAACTTGACTAGTAAGATAGATTACTTGAATAATAACCCATAAAACTTGACCACCGTGTGAGTGCCCGGACTTCTTCCTCGTGGGCCGAGGATACGAGGGAGTCGTTTTAGGGCGGGTTTGTTTGGTGAGTAGAATAGTTGTTCTTCTTATGCGCTCTCTTATCTTGTCTCTGATAGACGAAAGTTGTAGTGTGTCTCTATAAGTTGTTAGTGCTGCTTGCCGCCTCAATCGCTATCCCTCTTTCCCCGGAATTCCAGCTTTGATATCTTGTGAGTATTACTTGCCAGTACTTCTACTAGTACTGACCCCTTCGGGGCTGCTATTCCAATGCAGCCAAACAGGTTTGAAGTCTGACGACGTTAGCTTGGGAATCCCTCCGGCTAGGCTTGGCCTGGGCAGGGATATGGTGCCTTCGTTTATCTTCAGGACTCTTAGTCCAATTTGTATTCTTGTCCGTAGCTGGACTCTATCTCGCTTCCGTTGTTAATTTGGATCTTTGTATTGTATCTTTGCTCTTGACTCGGTGAGTCGTTGCTGTATATATGTTCTTTTGTGGGTTCCATCGAGAACTGTTGTAATGTTATCACAATTCCACCCGCATAACGTGTGTGTTGCGACCTGCACGTTATGCCTGGTGGGCGTCCTTTAGGATCGTTATTATGCGGATTTGGCTGGAACGCTCAAGTCTGCATAGTACCGATCTTGGGGCGTTACACCCAGATTAAAAATTCATGCAAAAGGATGCGGGCATGTTGAACTGTGTGTTTGTTCGTGTAATCATGGTACTAACCTGATCGTTGTTGATGTGCAGGATTTCGCTGCTTTGCCTTGGATTTCGTCGGCGTCGGATGCACACGGCGGCGATGGCGCAAGAAGGTGCAACTGTGTTGTCGAGTCGGTTGACAGTGCGGACGCGGACGTCGTCAGGCCGCGATGGCAGAGGACCTCGTTGGTCGCGGCGGCGCAGGATCTTGTCGCCGAGACGGCGGTTGACAGTGCGGACAGAGGACCTCACCTCGTCGGTCGCGGCGGCGCAGGATCTTGTCGCCGAGACGGCGGTTGACAGTGCGGACGCGGACTTCGTCGGGCCGCGATGGCAGAGGACCTCGTCGGTCGCGGAGGCGCAGGATCTTGTCGTCGAGACGGCTGTGCCGCGATGAGAACGGAAAGAGAAGGGCGATGGAGCAGATCGTGCAAATTCCTGTAATTTAGGCGTAATAACTGTCAGTCTGTTTTTTTCCTGATGATTGATGAAACCTTTTTTCCGGCTTGAGTGGGAAGACGCGCGGGGCAGGCAGAGTTTTCGTCTGCCAAGGAAATTGATACGCGTACCCAGCGTTGTTTTTTCCCCCAATTCAGACGGTTAGATCTATTGTTGTGGTTCTGAGTGTGAGGCTGTGATTTGTTTAGATTCTCTTGTGTACGCTAGAAGGGGTGGACGTAGGGATGAATAAGTTTGGTCGTTTAATAGTAGTGGAGATGATTGATGAAACCTTTTTTCCGGCTTGAGTGGGAAGACGCGCGGGGCAGGCAGAGTTTTCGTCTGCCAAGGAAATTGATACGCGTACCCAGCGTTGTTTTTTTCCCCAATTCAGACGGTTAGATCTATTGTTGTGGTTCTGAGTGTGAGGCTGTGATTTGTTTAGATTCTCTTGTGTACGCTAGAAGGGGTGGACGTAGGGATGAATAAGTTTGGTCGTTTAATAGTAGTGGAGAAAAATTATACATGTATGAAATAAGTAGAAAAATAACCTTGTGAATTTTGGTACAAGAAAAATGACCATTGGGAGCCTAGGTAGAAAAATAAGTGAAAAAAATAAGGCTCGACAAATTCCGAGCCTTGATTATGAGGGGTTACTATAGGATTTACTATGATTATTCTAGTTCAGTTACAATCAAGTTTCCTACTTCTTATGTGTTTATCTCAATATCGCTAGATGTACAACTCGTCTTCTCATCTATGCTTAATATTGTCGCCGTCTGTCTGCGGTTTTTCAGCGGGAATTTTTGTGAAGGGCTTGGAAATTTATATTAATTAAGCCCCAAGCCTCTTGCCGCAGATCAAAGACCCCTCCAGGTTCGGGCATTTCCGACACCGGGGAAAAAGCCACTTAGGAGCTCTGCACTCGGCTTTATTGAAGGTGGTGTAGAGGGGACACCGCTCCTCTCCTTTGGCCCTCAGAGCTCCGGAAGAAACCGCGCCTCGTCTGCTCTCCACCAGAAACCCTGACTACATCAGGCATTTACGGAAAAATATCTAACTCAACTAGTACTTTTTTTCAGAAGTTGCGGAAAAATATGAAAGAAGTTTACCACGTATTTTCAACATTTCCGTGGTATGTTCCGTAATTTCAAATCAAATATTAAAATATTGCTCGAGAAATAGAAAGAAAATTTCTCTCCATGAAAAGAAGCTAATTTAAAGGGAAAGTTTTGTTTTTGTCGATTTTGCTTTTGCCACTCTAAATGTTGACATTTTTCTTTTGCCCCATTTTCCTCCATTGAGTGACAGAAGCGAAATCAAAACAACAAAGTGGGTAAAAGCAAAATAAATTTCTCCATTTTCATTTTGTTTTTGCTCCACGGAGGGCAAAAATGATATCACCAAGAACTCATGGGGCAAAACCGCAAAAGCAAAATGTTAAAATTTAGAGTGGTAAAAGCAAAATGAAAAACAACCGACAATGAAATCACCCTTTTCGCTTCTCAGGCAGTGTTTTGAGTATTAGAAACATATGAATATTTCAACTGAGATCGGGCACATCCCAAAAGGGGGTATACCACATATGTTCTCCCGACACGCAGAGGCGTGCGTCAGTGGGCAACGGGCCAAGCTTACAAGCATGAATAAGCCAAGGATTCATGAAATTAGCATCTCCGAATCCGAGTAAAACAGTTTTCCAAAGAAGTGTGTTCCTGTCACCTAGGTTCCTGAATCCCTGTAGTTACAACTCTCCATCTAGCATCCATCATGCCTCTTTGTCTAAAAAAAATAGGATCAAGCATTAGCTTTGCCACATTAGCTCCAGGATAGAATAGATTGCAGTTAAGCATCAGCGGGAAGAACTGAACAATTAAACTCTACTTCAGGTCCCTTCAGTTTGGTGCAAAATTAATTTGCTGTTACAATAGCTAAGCAGCTCAGCAGAGAAAATATCTATTCAATGGAGCTCTATCTCATCAGTCCAACAAAAGAACAATGTAACCTTGCTTCCAAACTGACCGAACTGCTACAGGTTCCAAAGTTTCAGAGTTCACCCCAGAGATCCAGAGTTCACTAATTAGGTATCATATCTCTTCTTCACTTGAGCGAGCAAAGAATTTGTAGTAGGTAGTATAACACACCAATTGATTGTAATTATGCCAAGTGGAAGCGTATATGGAGTGGAACGTACGGATTAACCGAAAGCACCAGGTGCCCTCAGCTTGTTACCGAAGGAAAGCTTCAGAGCAGGGCTTCATCAACTGGACAAGCAAAATCGATGTGTTACCGCAGCAAAGTAGTCCAAGAGATGCACTTGAAGAAATTATATCTCTTCAGTGCAACGGCGGAGCAGTGCCACTTTCCTTCCAACTGCTTCTACCCAACTGAAGTATCGTCTGTTCCAAACACGTAGAAAATGGGTGATTAGTTCTTATATCCCGAAACAAATGTGATTTACCAGGTGCTTCAGCTTCTCATCGTCAAGCACCTCAATGGAAAATGAAGAATAACAGCGGGAGAACACAAACTAACATAGGATTGTTTTACTACAAGTTTTACACTTTCCAAGTTTTTTACTAGTTAATCATTTTTTCACTCAATCGAGTTGCCTGAGAGCTGACATGCCAACTAGCATCGCCTATCGTGAACTGCTGCTTCAAAATCACTGATGCTATTGCTATGTTTACTATTTTTTCTGCTACCCTACCAGAGGAAGACTTAAAGAAGTAGAACACACAAGATGCGAACAGGAAATTAGTCACACAATATCGCCCATCATCACTACGTTTCCAGGCTTGTGGTGCACTTTAGACATAACAGATTTATCCATGTATTACTGAAAAGAAGAAAATATTTTTCCATGTCAAGTCAGGAAACAGAATCGTGCGTACGAATTTCCCTCTGCTTTGGAGCACTGCGATTCATTTCTGCCTTTACAGATATCAGCAGCCAAATGTTTACCCATTTTAACTAAACCCGCACCAATGTTGCACAACAAAGAATTAAGACAATGGGGGCAGGTGGAGGCCGCAGTTGATGTGCAGAGCTCTTCGCCGCAATTCTCATATCATAAGTGTGAGCCAATGGATATGATGAAGAACCAAGTGTGCAAGAGTAAAAAATCTACTTCTTAACACAGAAACTCAACGCAGATAAACATTGATGGGTATCCATACATGTTCTCAGTACACATCGAGCTAACTCGCACTAGTAAATTTGCTACAAACACAATTGTTGAAATTACTTTAGCAGACACTTGAATTGGTGGACAGGGTGGAAATAATGCACACTGCAAATTTAGGTTACTCGTAAATATTTAAAATGACAGTTCAGCAAAAACACTACAAGGTGCCAAATACAGGATGTGCAATCCGACCTCAAATGATGGCAACTTGGCTGGTTGTGAACTAGGAATATCCGAATATGAAACTTTCGTATATGATGCATGTATTTCTAGGCTCTAGCCGCGTTTCGTATATAGATGCGGAAAACTATGACACCTATCAACTGCAGGGACAACTGAGAAATAATAATTTTATTACGTGCTAGCGAAAACACAAAATTCTTGAAATGAACCACCAATTAAATTGAAAAAAAAGCATTCATAATACAGCAAAGAGTCAGCTAATCTCGTGCTTACTTCGTTCCAACAAGTGAAGATTGTGCTGCGTCATACGGAGTCGCCAAATTTCATGCCCTTTCTTGGTTCATGCAAATCTGATTCTAGTCGGCACTTCGCCTCTGCAAGCTGATGCATAGTCTTCAACAAGCTGATGCATAGACCTCGATGGATATGATCAAGAACCAAGTGTGCAAGAGTAAAACAAATCAGCTATAAGAAACATTGTTAAAACATGTACTTCTTAACACAGAAACTCAAAATTTCACGCAGATAAAACATTGATGGGTATCCAAGAATATACATGCTCTCAATACCCATCGAGCTGAGAATTGGCGCTAGTAGATTTGCTACAAACATAATTGTTGAAATTACTTCCGGAATAACTATAACTGATGGACAGGGTGGAAACTATGCACACTGCAAACTTAGG
The DNA here is from genome assembly GCA_012064385.1 of Puccinellia tenuiflora. NCBI lineage: Eukaryota > Viridiplantae > Streptophyta > Magnoliopsida > Poales > Poaceae > Puccinellia > Puccinellia tenuiflora. The sequence continues at coordinate 156,258 of QRDG01001119.1, read as the reverse complement.
TTACTCATAGATGTTTAAAATGGAAGTTCAGCAAAAACAGTCCAAGGTGCCAAATAAAGGATGTGCAATCCAACCTCAAATGATGGCAACTTGGCAGGTTGTGAACTAGGAATATGAAAATTTCGTATATGAAGCATGTACCTCTAGGCTCTACCCGGCTTTTCTATACTGATTTCTTCGATATAGATGCAGAAAGCTATGATACTTACCAACTGCACCGATAGCTGAGAAATCATAATTTTATGACATGCTAGCGAAACATAAAAAAAATCTTAAAATGAACCACCATTAAATTGAAACAAAACATTCATAATGCAGCAAAGAATCACCGGTTCTTGTACTATCTTCATTCAACCAGGTGTGTCAACATGACAAGAGGAGGAACAAGCTCATAGCTGTGCCACCCTCTCTTCTCTAGTAAATAATGACATGGATATATCAGGATCAGGGAATGGGAGTAACAGTTTCATCAGGACTTAACAACGACCAAACCAGCATTTAACAGGCCAAACCACCATTGAGTAAGGCAAAGAACACCTAATCAGGACTTACAAGCTTAATACACAAGTGAAAATTAAGCTGCTGTCATACGGAGTTGTCAAATTTCATGCCCGTTGATGTAATTCCTTTTACATCATGTATTCCTTCTTTGCCTTCCAACCCCCTTGATGTAATTCCTTTTATCGACTCTGTTCTTGCCTCTCTTTTTTTATAATGGAAAATACACCGTAGGGGCTTCCCCTACGGTAATGGCCTTCAAAAAAAAAAATTCATGCCCGTTTTTGGTTCACGCAAATCTGATTCTAATCGGCACTTCGCCTCTGCAAACTGATGCATAGTCTTCAGCAAGGTGCGGTGCAGCTTCCTTGTGAGCACATATGTAGCACTTGTATCAATTGTAGGACAGTTGGAACTTCATGACGTGCTAGTGAAAATAACAAACTGCGACTAATTTTAAAATAGAAATTTCAATACACTGCAAATGGCCTGATGTCACATTTTCTTAGTTCCAATATGTGTGTTAAATAACATGGTAAGAGCATGAATAAATTCATAACCAAGCCATGGTTTCTTCTCTACTGAATAATGGCATTAACATATCAGGATTCAGGAATGAAATTATCAGTTTGATCACTCGCTAGCAGCGACCAAACCAGCATCTAACAGACATATAACAGCAGAGAACAAACACACAGTTACCATTTTCATAGCCTGCCCTTGGTTCAAGAAAATATGAATCTAGGAGGCACTTGCCCTGTGCAAGCGGCGGCATAGTCTTCAGCAAGGTGTGGTGCAGCTTCATTGTGAGGGGATATGTACTTCTCCATGAATACCTTGTCGGTCAGCATGACTGCAGCATAATAGTCCCGGTCATGATCTAGCAACCCATTTTTCTTCAGAAACTTCACAACATAGTACCGGGGCCTGAGCCGGCCCTCCAAGCTATAAGTGAGCATTGCCGGCCGATGAGCAATGTAGGCCGGTTCGAACCCCGCCTCAGAGATAAGGAATTCTGACCTACTCTGCAGAATGTCCTTAGAACTTGCCAGCAACCTCGGAAACTTAGAAACTGCAATGCCCACCTCAGCATCCGACCACCTGAACGTGTTCTTCAAGTTCTCCACTTTGGCGGCCATCTTCTCCTCGCCAAGGAAGGCAACAGCGCTCAGCGCATGCCTGAACATCACAGACCCACGGGGCACTCCAAGACTTTCGGCGCGTGCTACCATCACATGTATGTGCTCCAGGTTGGTGCCGAGCAGCCATGGCTGAGTAATGCACAGCTTGGCCATATCACAAGCACCTAGCCCGCACTCCTGCAGGAGCGCGACTTTGGGCTTGACCATTTTCTCCGTGCAGCAAGAGAGGAAACTGGAGTTTTTCTTAAGTAGCCGGAGGAGAATCTCGTAGGAGCCAAAGAGCTGCAGGAAGTACGGTAGGTTGGAGACGATGGATCTACAGCGGAAGCTGAGCGGGGCGAGCGAGGCAAGGCGCGCGATCTCAGAACGCGATAGGCCAAGATCGGTGAGCCCGACGATAATAGGTCCGAGAGTTCTGTCCACGCCGGTGCAGAGGAACTTGGGGTCCTTGGCGACGAGGGCCGCCACGTCGGCGCCGGAGAGGCTGAGGCCGGCGAGGAAGGCGAGGACGGCGTCGGGCTTGGAGGGGGACTTGAGGTGGGCGAGCTTCGCGGAGGCCTTGAGAGCCTGTGGTCTGGTGAGGCCGCAGGTCTCCACGAGGTACTGGTCGACGACGAAGCTAGGGTTTGGGGAAACGGCGTTCGCGGCCGCGGAGAGGAGTCGGTGGAGAGGGGAGACGGGGTAGGCGGCGGAAGACGAGAGGAGACGGGTGTGGAGGCACTTCTGGAGGCTGAGCATGGCTGCGAGACTGCGCGGCGCGGCGGCGGCGACGGCGGCGGCAATGGATATATTTCCGGCGGTCTACTGCTCCAACAGGGTCGGGTCCAGCTCTCTAATCGCAAGTGACAAGTGAGTGGACCTACGAGTCATTGAGAACAGGCTGTCGGCCCAGTGGTGAGCTACCCTGGTGCGCCAGAGTTCGAGTCCCCGGACTCGCGCTCTGTGCACTTATGGAGTCTTCTTCTATTAAAAAATGACAACGGGTGTTAGTGCCTGGGTTGGTCTTATTTTTTTGACCTACGAGTCATTTTTTTTCCAAACTTAACAAAATTTACATCTTCCAACCTTTGAACCTTTTGTGATCAGAAAATCATATATGTAAGAAATAGATACTCCCTGAGGACGGCGATTTGGTGCCCGGGCTCATATGCTCCCGGTTACTGTTCCGATTTTTTTTAAATATGAAAATGCTTCGAAAAATTCTGCAAAAAATTGGGCATGAACATATTCAAGTACTCAACAGTCGTGTAAATTTTCGACAGAAAATATCAATTTTTACGCCCTGTGCAAAAAAGACAAATCTGTCTTTTTGAATAGTGGACTGTTCACCTATTTTGTCTGTCAGATATTTGTCTTTTTTGCACAGGTCGCAAAATTTGATATTTTCTGTCAAAAATTTACACGAGTATTGAATACATGAATATGTTTCCACACAATTTTTTCCAGATGTTTCTGAAGCATTTTCAAAATTCAAAAAAAATCGCAAAGGCACCCGGGAGCATATGAGCCCGGGAGGCAGAGTGGATTTCCGATACTCCCTCTGTTTTTTAATGTAAGAAGTTTTACAAAGCTAATTTAGCTTTTTAAAACGTCTTATATAAATGTACAGAGGTAGTAGAAAATAACCTTGTAAATTTCGTAGCACAAGAAAATTCATCATTGCAATCCTAGGTACAAAAATAAGTGAAAAAAGGCTTCCGAGCCTTGATTATGAGGGATTATTCTAGTTTATTTACAATCAAGTTTCCTAGTACTTCTTATGTGTTTATCTAAATATCGCAAGATGTACAACTCATTTTCTCCGTTTACAGAGAACCCCTTAAAAAGTAAGAAATTGCACTAGAGGGATTGCAAATTACAAACAGGACCCTGAAACACAAAGAAGAAATACGGTCCAGTCCCTAAGCCTCTCCGCCGCAGATCGAAAACCCCCAGGTCCGGGCACCATCTGTTTTTGTGTTGTTTTTACTGCAGAAAGTTAGTTCTGGAAATATTCTCGGAATTGGATGAAAATTTACGACGATTTTTTATTGAAGAAATAAACACAGGAGCCAGAAGGGCGACCCCGGGAGGGCCCCACAGCCCAGGGGCAGGTCCCACCCGCGGGTGAGAGGGGGGTCGCGGCCGCCGCCCGTCTGTGCCCCTCGGAGACCCCCTCGCGACGCCCTTTGGCCTATAAATCACCCCCGAAGAATTTTTCCAAATACGATACAGAGCTCCGTCGCCATCGCCGACAAGTTTCGGGGGTCAGATTGCTCCTGTTCTGGCACCCTACCGGGACGGGGATCGGCCCCCGGAGCCATCTTCATCGCCATCGCTGCCTCCGGGATGTGTTGTGAGTAGTTCCCCCATAGACTACGGGTCATGGCATTAGCTAGTTGGTACTATCTCTCCCTTGTGCATCCATGTTTATGATCTTGTGAGCTGCCTATCATGATCAAGATCGACTATTGTAATGCTATATGATGTGTTTGCTGGGATCCAATGGATTATGAAGTTATAATCAGATTGTGCATGGTTCTTATATGTTAATTTATGTTCTTGCATGCTCTCCGGTCTAATGGTTAATGGAATCCCATATTAGGGTTTGTTGTATGTTGATAGATCTAATGGTTGGGTTTGCCGGAGTGACAGAAACCTAAAAACCCGAGTTAGATCTTGAGATGTAAGGGATGAAGGAGGACCTTTTATGTTTGTTAATGCTATGGTTGGGTTTTGCCTTAATAAATGTTTAGTAGTTGCGGATGCTTGCTAACGTTCCAATCATATAGACGTGTAATCACTAGTTGTGAGAGCGCGTGTGTTGTGCCCTCTCCCGCTTATTTAAAGTTGCAGTCCTTTTATGCATTAACTATTTAGATCTCCAAGAGGGAGTACTTATGCTAGATGGTGGGTTCATGCCCCCTTTTGTTCCTGGGCACGAGTGACAGAAAAGTCTAAGGGCGAGGGTGTGCTGTTGCTACTAAGGGTAAAACAGCGGTGTTAAAGTTTATTTTGATATTTAATATTGCTTACTTCATGCGCTTTACTTAATGCAAATGTATGTTGCTTGCAACTTAATACCGATGGGTGACAGGCTGGATAGCGATCCCACGGTGGACTTTTTAGACAAAGATGCAGTTGGATTCAGCGGTCTTTATTTTTTGTCGTGATGCCTACATGAATATTACCATGAACACTTTGTTATAACTCGATTAAGTTTGTGTCATAATCTTGTCAATTGCCTAGCTGTAATTTGTTTACCCATCATATGCATTTTTGATATTATGGAGAGACGCCACTAGTGAACCCTTCGGCCCTGGTCCATCTTTCACCATCATTGCTTCCGTGTTACTTTTACTACTGCTTTCAAATCACTTCTACTTTCAACCCTCTTGTGTTACTTGTGCTTCTCCAGGTGTGGCGGAATTGACAACTCAGCTGCGAAGACCTTTAGGTATTCTTTGGCTCCACTTGTGTCGAATCAATAAATTGGGTTACACTACCCGCGAAGACTACTATGATCCCCTATAATTGTGGGATATCAAGAGTTTTCTGGCGCCGTTGCCGGGGAGCCATAGCTCTACTTATTGGTTCACTTGGGAAGTACTCACTTTCTCTCTACTCTCTTTATTGTTATTGTTATCAATGGTTAACTTCTTTGAAACTAGATCTTATTGGCAAGGCGGGTTCACGGAGGATCAACAAGAATATTATAAGGAATACCGCTTGTCACAAAAAGGGATACACTTATGGAAAATAATTAATACTATGAACAATTATGCTAGAGACTTGTGCTTAAATTATGATATATCTTATTGCTGTGATGAGTCTAGTTGTAGCATGAATTTTACACACCTTCCTTTTCAATGTACTGGTAATGATAATGAAACCTTCGCATCTTATGCTAAGAGAAACTATGATTTTTATGATGTGGAACCTATTGAAGAATTTATTGCGTGGAAGGGTGCTTATGAAATTTCTTCTTTGATTGAAAATAATGATGATGCTCCTTATAAATCTGAAAGTTTTGCTATACTTAAATATTGCATGGATAATTACAAAGATGAAAATTGTTATATTACTGAATTTCTTAAGGGTTTATCTCCCCCAGAAGAAGAGACTAATGCCGTGCAGGAGCCAATGTAAGAAGAAATTGTTGAAACTGGAAGCTCATTGGATAAAACGAGGAGGAGAAGTGACGAACAAGAGGAGGAAGAATGGAGTAGCTACCCATCTCTACCTTCTAATGAGAGTAACTCTCTAACTCATACATTATTTGATTGTCCTCCTTCCTTACAAAAGGAGATGAATGCTATGATCCCATTGATTAATTTGAAACATCCCTTTTTGATAAAAATGATCTTGTTATATATGATAATCCGTGATATATTGATAAATCTTATGATAATCCTTTATTTGCTACAACCAATGAGATGCATGATAATGAGGAGTTGTGTTTACAAAGTTCATATGATAAAGCTCTTGATGATGGTCTTATATTACTTGATGATAAAAATTATAATGCTATTGAAAGTGGGTTTAATCCCACTATTTTTGAGATGGACCGAAATTATGTGCTTGTAGATCATGAAAAGCCTGTTTTAAGTGATAATTATATTGTTGAGTTTGTTCATGATGCTACTGAAAATTATTATGAGAGAGGAAAATATGGTTGTCGGAGTTCTCATGTCACTAAAACACCTCTCTTTATGCTAAAAGTTTTGAAGTTACACTTGCTTTACCTTCCTAAACTTAATGCTTTATGCTTCATTGATTTATTTTCATACAAGATGCCTATGCATAGGAAGAGGGTTAGACTTAAATGTATTTGATATTTTCTTCATGATGCTCTCGTGTGCGTTTCAACTCTTATTCTTATGTGAGCATCATTGAAAGTATGGGGCCTAGCTAAAAGGCTTTAAAGAAAAACGCTATTGGGAGACAACCCATTTCATTTTACGTTCAGTTTGGTTTTGTTTTTATTGAGTCTTGAAGTTTTTGCCTCTGTAGCAACTTCATTGTAACTTTTTCTTTTGGTTTTTTGTGCCAGGTTTAGCCTCTAATGCATTGAAAGTGCGAGGTATTGTTTTGCTGTCCAGAAACAAATTTTTGTCCTTCACTGTTCGAAAATCCAAAAATTCTCTGAATTTTATCGTTTTCTGACATTTTTAGAAAGCAAAAATGATACTTTTATCTATCTTTCGTTAGTTTTGAGTTTTCTGATTTGAGCTACAGAAGTGACTCGAAAAATTCGATCTTTACAGACTCTTCAGTTTTTAACAGATTCTGCTTTTATTTTGTATTCGTCTCTTTACTATCGTCAAATGTGGTACTCTTGAGGAGGAGTACCACATTGAGGCTTAGTGAACAGTAGCTAATGCCTAATAAAGTTGTTTGAAATTTTTCTTAAGTTGAACACATGTGCATTTTAATTTATGAGCAATAACCCTCTAATCAGTTTATGAGAAGTTTTGTGTGAAGTGAGTTTTTAAGTTTTGAACGACACGGTGATGTGAGAATGGAGAAAAACTCAAGCTTGGTGATGCCCCTATGGAATCCCCCTGGAATATTTAAGAAGATTCAAGCATCTAAGCTTGGGGATGCCCAAGGCATCCCCACTCTTCACCAACAACCATCAGGTCGTCTCGTTGAAACTACGTTTTTATCACTTTACATATTATGTTCTATGCTTGGAGCATCTTTTTGCTTTCAGTTTTGTTTTGTTTGTTTGCTAGTCATATTCTTGTTGGATCCTAGCTTTATTTGTGTGGGAGAGAGACACGCTCCGCTTTTTCATTTGAATACTCCTTTGCTTTGCTTATATCTTGTTGAGTATTCTTAGCTACTGTTTGTTTGCTAGTAAGCTCTCGCTTTTAGCTTTTATATTGTTTAGAGCTGCTAGTTGTTGATGTTAAAATCTCTTGTGCTTCACTTATATTTGTTAAAGAGTTGAATTGGTTGCTTGGTTAATATGTTAGAACGGTAGAATGCCGAATATGAGTAATGGTTTGATGAAAAACCTGCGTAGTCTTGCAGATCACTAGTTGGATAATTTGATACTTGACAATTGTTTTGAGATATTAAGATGAATGCTTAAACTTGATGGTTATTTGAGTGGAAATTGATTAGTAAAGAAATACAGATAAAAGCTTGAAACTGTGTGGTGTTTCATAGTTGTTAATTCATAAAGCTAATCTTTTCGTCAAAAGAACTGTTTGGTCAACAAGGGAGACAGTGTGGAGCTTTTGTGGTTATGATTGACTAATGTCTTATGTTATTCTGTTACCGGTTAATGTTAGATGTTTGCTTCGAATATCTTCTTTGCTAAGCCCAAAAATTCGTTCTGAGTGTAGAGTTCACTCGTGCATCCAAATCCCAAAACCAAACTATCTTGCCAGCTGAGTCCACCATATCTACCTATGCATGGTATTTCTTGCCATTCCAAGTAAATTTGTCATGTGCTATCTTTAAAAAATTCAAGAACATGTTAGATACGTTTAACATGTATCAGTGATTGCTACTGATGAAGAGTTGGGTGGTGCCCCAAGTGAAGGAGGAGATGTAGCAAGCAACAGTTTTCCCTCGATAACGAACCGAGGTTTATCGAACCAGTAGGACCTTGAAATCAACAACAAAGTGAATGTTGAAGATCTCTGGCGCTTAATCTTCAACAGACGTGGACCTGCACATACTCAACCAAAATACTTTGCCCCCAACGGCGGAAAGGTTGTCAATCTTTCCGGTCTCACAGAAAACAAAACGGTTAATTGTATAGTGAAATAGATGAAATATGGAAATGGACCAGTGGAATAATGATGATGAAAAGTGATGAATAACGGTTGCAATCAATGTAATAAGATGGACCGGGGGCCATGGGTTCACTAGTGGAGTCCCTCAAGTAAATAGAACAATCATATGATGGGTAAACAAATTACAGCTGGACAATTAACAAGATTATAACACAAACTTAATCTAGCTATGACAAAGAGAACATGATAATATTTAAGTAGGCATCACGACAATGAACAAAGACCGTTGAGTCCAACTACATCTTTCTCTAAAAAGTCCACTGTGGGATCGCTATCCAGCCTGTCACCCATCGGTATTAAGTTGCAAGCAACAGACATTTGCATTAAGTAAAGTGCATGAAGTAAGCAATACTAATATCAAAAGAGACATTAACACCGCTGTTTTACCCTTAGTAGCAACATCACACCCTCACCCTTAGATGTTTCTGTCACTCGTGCCCAGGAACAAAAGGGGGCATGAACCCACTATCTAGCATAAATACCCTCTCTTGGATATACACACAATCACTTGGCCAAAGTAACTACACACATCGGAGAGCATGCAAGAACATAAATCAACATATAAGAATCATGCACAATCTGATCATAACTTTATAATCCATCGGATCCTAGCAAACACATCACATAGCATTACAATAATCGATCTTGATCATGTTAGGCAGCTCACAAGATCATAAGACATGAAGCACAAGGGAGAGAGAATACCATCTAGCTACTTCCATGGACCCATGGTCCAAAGGTGGGACTACTCACAAATCATCCCGGAGGAAGGCATGGCGATGAAGTGCCCTCCGGGATCGATCTCCCCTCCGGCAGAGTGCCGGGATCTCTTCAGAATCACCCCCGAACTAGGGTTTGAGATGACGACGCGTCGGGAACACTTCTCTGGAAAATAATGGCCGCCCCATTGTTTTTAGGGTTAAATGGAATTTATAGGCGTCGGAGGGGGCCGAGGCGGTGCCCAGAGGGTAGGGGCGGGCCCCACCCGTGGGTCCTAGGGGGGCCGCGGCCGGCACCCGCCCGTGGCCCCTGGGTGGCCCCCCAGGCTGCCCTTTAGTCCTCTGGTTCCTTCCGTCGCATAAAAAATCTCCGTAAATTTTCAGCGCAATCCGATGATATACAAAAACAGCAAAAACAGGAAACTGGCACTAGGCATCTTGTCAATAGGTTAGTCTGACAAAATGCATAAAAATGATTAATATGATAATAAAAACATGTGACAACATCACAAAACTAGCATTGATCAATCAAAAATTATAGATACGTTTGACACGTGTCAATCAGCATCCCCAAGCTTAATTCCTACTCGTCCTCAAGTAGGTAAGTGATAACAAAATAATTTTTGACGAGACATGCAACCAACACAATCTTGATCAAGATAGTAATGTAAAGCATAGGACGTGAATGAAGTGATACAAAACAATTGTCTATAGTTGATAGCAAGAAAGCAATGAATAACCAAGTTGAATCATTCAAGCAAAACCTTTCATAAATAGTATGTTAAAGACATGAAAGCAATGTGACCCACATATTTGACTAATTCTCAAAGGTAATGGTTCCACGACAAAAGTGTTTGAGAATCAACACAAAGGAAGATGTAAGTATTAGCAAAAAGCTTCAACTTCCAACGGCTTGTCTTATAGATAAAGTAAATACAAAGATTCATGTTTAATCTGACGATGCAATATGATCAATGATACCTAGGGTCAATGTTGTATGTTTGCTTTGGTGGAGATAGAAGGAAAAGGAAAACTGACTTGACATTTAAAAGTAAAATAAAGGCCCTTCACAGAGGGAAGCAGGGATTAGTCATGTGCTAGAGCTTTTTGATTTTGAAAAACAGAGATAAAAAACAATTTTGAGATATGCATAATTCCGTGAACGATTCCATAGCTCAGAAGCTCATTAGTCCCCTATGTCAAGCAAGGTCTTTAGAGTTGTGAGAGCGGCTGATTTTAGAGGAACGAGTACATTCCTCTTTCTCCTTTGTTTCACGAAAGAAGTCCACATGACCCCCCTATCTATTGGGTTTGGGACGGAGAACCCCCCTATATTTAAACTGGGGCACATAACCCCCCTAAGTATCGTATACCAGGCAAATAACCCCCTCCACCAATCGAGAGTGGTATTGGTTGGTGGTTTACTGACGTGGGCATGCGGCAGCTATTCCAGCGTGGCATCAACATCCAACCAAGCCGAACCAATTCGTTGACCATGGACCGCTTCCTCGCCTTGCGCTGCCGGTCGCGACGGAGGCCAGCCGGCCCCGTCAACCTCCCTGCTCTATTTCCTCGCCTCTCGCCGATTGCCGCAAACGTGAAGCCCCTAAAGGACATCCATGCCCGTGGTACGCGGCTGTTGCAAGAGTCACCTCCGCCGCGGGTGGAGCTACTGGGAGCACCAGTCACCGGAGCGGCGGCGGGCCGTCGTCGCAGGGTAGCAACAGCAAGAGCTTCAATGGCGCTCTGGACTACGCGCCACCGGCGCTCGCTCAGGGACACCATCAGCAGGTCCTGCCCCAGCCTAGCCGCGTCCACGATGGCCGCCAAGCGCGCGGCATCGACGCATGCGAGATCGGGAACTCTCGGCTGTGTGCACCACGCACCAGCGCTGGATGTTCCCGGAGCACCGCCGTCGCTTCGCACCAGCTCCGTAGGTCTCCACGACCCGAATAGGAACAGCCATGGCGTGGCTGCCACACGCAGGTGCCGCTGTAGAAGCCACGACGGCCTCACTGCCTGCATTTGCGTCTACAGACTACAGCCACGGCCTCACGGCAATGCACAGGCTTAGGGCGGGTGATGGCTTACCGGCCTTGCGGACGCACGCTCGGGCGCGGCGACGGCGAGCCTGCAGGACACCGTGATCCCTTGTGTTGTGTGTTCATCTTAATTTCTGTGTACGAGTATACAATTACAATGTAAAGAAAAAAGTCTAAATATCTCTGTCTGTATGTTTTATCCACAACTTCGATCTAATCAGACCCCCCAAACCAATCAATCTACAAAAGAAAAAAGAAGGCAGATGCTCAAAATCCTGCATCTACTACACCGATCAGAACGGCCTCTTGAGCCCCTTGAAGTCCACCGTCTCAATGCACTCGACGCTGGCCCTGGAGCCACTGAGCAGCTCGCTAGCCCGGTCCTTGGTGAGGCCGCCGCACCCGACCTGGAGCAGCAGCAGCAGCTTCTGGAATGCGCCCACACGCAGTGCCTCGGCGCGGCAACCTGCGGCTATGCCGGCATCGGCGCCACCGCGGCAGAGCCGCCGCCGGAGTGCGGAGACGGCAAACTCCGTGGCCATGTCGGACACGCGGAACATCTTCTTCACAAGCACGGGCACGACGAGCGCGTTCGCGCGAGCGGCCTCTAGGCCGGCGCCGGCGCACAGGACGCTGTCGAGCACCGCTAACGCCATCAGCTGGTGCCCTTGTCAGCGTCCACGAGGAGCTCCACGATGACGTGCACGGCGCCGAGCTCCACGAAGCGGGCGGCCGAGCGGTCGCTGGCAGTGCTACGCGCGCGCCGCGGAGGCGAGCTTGGCGGGGTCGAGCGTGAGAGGGTTCTGGCCGGGGTCGGAGGTCCAGGACCGGAGCGCGCGCAGCTGGGCATCCAAGCGTGCCACTCGCTCGGCGTCATGCATAGGGATCACGGCGCGTCCAGGTCAAACCACTGCCACCGTGGCAAAACCGCTTCCCAAAACAGCCAAGGGGGTAATTTGCCTGGTTTTAGATACTTAGGGGGGTTATTTGCTCCAGTTGAAAGTTAGGGGGGTTAGCGTTCCAAACCTGAAACATAAGGGGGTTATGTGGACTTCTTTCTTTGTTTCACCACTAACCAATGTTTGAGCTGATTTCTCAGAGTTTCATTGTGCGGAGGAGAATGGTGAGTTATATTTATATTTTTCTTAAGCCGCTCTCGGGTTGATTCAAGTGAGGACGTAAACCATCAACACCGGGTGAAATAGAGGGGGAAAAAAGAAAAGAAAAACCTTGCTCGACATAAGCTATGATGAACCCCCTCCTTACTTCCTCATGAGCATGAAAACAGAGGCACCAAAACGAGAATACTTTGAAGGTTTTAAAGGTAGCACATGACAAATTTACTTTGAATGGCAGGAAATACCATGTATAGGTAGATATGGTGGACTCAGCTGGCAAGATAGTTTGGCTTTGGGATTTGGATGCACGAGTGGACATCACACTCAGTACAGAGTTTTTTTGGCTTAGCAAAAATGGTATTTGAAGCAAACATCCAACATTAACCGGTAACAGAGTAACATAAGACATCAGTCAATCGTAACCATAAACACTCCACACTGTCTCCTTTAGTTGATGGAAAGATTAGCTTTATGAATTAACAACTACGAAACACCACACAGTTTCAAGCTTTTAACTATATTTCTTTACTAATCAATTTCCACTCAAATAACCAGCAAGTTTAAGCATTCATCTTAATATCTCAAAACAACTGAGAAGCATCAAGTATCCACACAATGATCTACAAGACTATGCAGGCTTTCATTTCATTCCAATATCACATGGATAGCATTTTGCCACTTTGACAATTCAAGCAATTTATCAATAAGAACTCTCCAACAAGTATAAGTGAAGAACAAGAGAGTTTAACATAAACAACTAGCAGCTCTAAACAAGATAAAAGCTAAAAGCGAGAGTTTACTAGCAAACAAATAGTAGCTAAGAATACTCAACACGATATAAGCGAAGCAAAGGAGTATTCAAATGAAAAAGCAGAGCGTGCCTCTCTCCCACATAAATAAAGCTAGGATCCAACAAGGATATGACCAGCAAACAAACAAAACAAAACTGAAAGCAAAAAGACGCTCCAAGCATAGCACATAATATGTAAAGTGATAAAAACGTAGTTCAACGAAGACGACCTTATGATAGTCGATGAAGAGGAGGGGATGCCCAAGGCATCCCCAAGCTTAGACGCTTGATGGTTCTTGATATTCAGAGGGGGTGCCATGGGGGCATCCCCAAGCTTGAGCTCTGATCCATCTTCAATTTCTTCATTATCCTCTCATTTGGAACTTAAAAACTCACTTCACACAAAACTTATCATAAACTGATTAGATGGTTACTGCTCATAAATTAAAATGCACATGTGTTCAACTTAAGACAAATTGCAAACAACTTTATTGTGCATTAGCTACTGTTTACTAAGCCTCAATATGACACTCCACCTCTAGAGTATCACATTTGACGATAGTAAAAGAGACGAATACAAATAAAAGCAGAATCTGTCAGAAACTGAACAGTCTGTAAAGATCGAATTTTTCAAGGCACTTCTGTAGCTCAAATCAGAAAACTCAAACGAAAGATAGATAAAAGTATCAGGATTGCTGTCTAAAAATATAAAAAAAAGATAAAATTCAGGGATTGTTCGAGATTTTCTGCAACAGGTGCATAGAATCTGTTTCTGGACAGCAAACAATACCTCGCACTTTCAATGCATTAGAGGCTAAACTTGGCACAAAAAACCAAAACAAAAAGATACAATGAAGTTGCTACAGAGGCAACAACTCCATGACTAAGGAAAACTGAAAGGAAAAAGATAATGGGTTGCCTCCCAAAAGCGCTTTTCTTTAACGCCTTTTAGCTAGGCGCAATGATTTCAATGATGCCCTAATAAAAGTAAGAGTTGACAAAAGAGAGCATCAAGAAACAAATACCAAACATATTTAAGCCTAACCCACTTCCTATGCATAGGCATCTTGTACGAAAATAATTTATTGGAGCATAAAGCTAGTAGCATAGGAAGACAAAGCAAGTGCAACTTCAAAACTTGCAACAAAAAGAGAGGTGTCTTAGTAACATGAGAACTCCAACAACCATATTTTCCTCTCTCATAATAATTTTCAGTAGCATTATTAACAAATTCAATGATGTATCTATCACATAAAACATGCTTTTTATTATCATAAATATCAATTGGAGGCATAGATAAAAGGAGTATCATTAAATGCATCACAAATAACAGTAGGAAAAGCATTTGACAGTTTATTTTTGTCTTTCTTGAGCCATGGAAGTTGTTGCATATCATACAAAGTAAGATTTAAAGAGTTACTTTCATTAGAAGGTAACTCCTCCTTTTGTTCCTCACTCTCCTCCTCTTTTTCACCTAATGGGATCTTAGTTTCAGCAATTTCCTCCTCCATAGGTTCCTGCAAAGCATCGGTCTCTCCTTTTGGAGGAGAGACTTTCTTAACATATTCAGTAATATAATAATTATCATTGTAATTCTCAAAGCAATATTTTAGTATAGTAAAATTCTCAGTTTGATAATGAGCATCATCAATGTTCTCCAGCAGAGAAGCAATTTCATAGGCACCCTTAAAAGCAACAAATTCTTCAACCTGTTCAACATCAAAGAAATCAAAATTTTCCCAAGCATAAGAATCTAAGGTTTCATTTTCATTGTCTGGACATTGGAAGGAGAGGTGTGGAGTGTGCCTCCCAAAAGAACATTTTATATCATAGAGGAAACTTATATTTTCAGCATACAAGTTCACTTTTTTTTAGAAAGTCCCAAAGTTGTTTCCCTTTTTGCGACAAGCGGTGTTCCTTATAGTATTTTTGCTGATCTTCTGTGAAACCACAACATGATCTAGTTTCAAAGAAAGTAGCCATTAAGAACAACCAAAGAACTAAGCATACTAATAAAACAGGATAAAAGACTATACTAATTTTTTGGGGTTTTAAAATTTTGCAACAAGAAAAATAAACTAAACGAGAAATAAAGTAAACTAGACAAAAACAAAGTAAAGTGATTGAGAGTATGAGACTCCCTTTGCTGTAGCTCCAAAGTACCCGACAACGGCGCCAGAGAACTGCTTGATGATCGGTGATGGTAGCGTTGGGTTGTGCAACAAGCGAAGGCGTGGATGTAGTAAGTAGCAGTTTTCCCTCGTTAACGAACCGAGGTTTATCGAACCAGTAGGACTTTGAAATCAACAACAAAGAGAATGTTGAAGATCTCTAGCGCTTAATATTCAACAGACGTGGATCTGCACACACTCAACCAATTACTTTGCCCCCAACGGCGGAAAGGTTGTCAATCTTTCCGGTCTCGTAGAAAACAGAGTGGTTAATTGTATAGTGAAATAGATGAAAATATGAAAATGTACCAGAGGAGTAATGATGATCAAAAGTGATGAATAAAAGTTGCAATCAATGTAAACAGATGGACCAGGGGCCATGGGTTCACTAGTGGAGTCACTCAAGTAAATAAAACACTCATATGATGGGTAAACAAATTACAGCTAGGCAATTGACAAGATTATAACGCAAACTTAATCTAGCTATGACATAGAGAACATGATAATATTTATGTAGGCATCACGACAATGAACAAAGACCGTTGAGTCCAACTGCATCTTTGTCTAAAAAGTCCACCGTGGGATCGCTATCCAGCCTGCCACCCAACGATATTAAGTTGCAAGCAATAGACATTCGCATTAAGTAAAGCGCATGAAGTAAGCAATACTAATATCAAAAGAGACATTAACACCGCTGTTTTACCCTTAGTAGCAACAGCACAACCTCGCCCTTAGACATTTCTGTCACTCGTGCCCAGGAACAAAAGGGGGCATGAACCCTACTATCTAGCATAAATACTCCCTCTTGGAGATACACACAATCACTTGGCCAAAGTAACTACGCACATCAGAGAGCATGCAAGAACATAAATCAACATATAAGAATCATGCACAATCTAATCATAACTTCATAATCCATCAGATCCTAGCAAACACATCACATAGCATTACAATAATCAATCTTGATCATGTTAGGCAGCTCACAAGATCATAATACATGAAGCACAAGGGAGAGAGACTACCATCTAGCTACTGCCATGGACCCGTAGTCCAAGGTGGGACTACTCACAAATCATCCCGGAGGAAGGCATGGCGATGAAGAGCCCTCCGGGATCGATCTCCCCTCCGGCAGGGTGCCGGGATCAGCTTCAGAATCACCCCCGAACTAGGGTTTATGGTGGCAGCGCCTCAGGGTGACTTCTCTGGAAAATAATGGCCGCCTCGACGTTTTTGGGATTAATCTGATTTTATAGGCGTCGGAGGGGACCGAGGGGATCCACCAGGAGCAGATTTGGGTCCCACCCGCCGCCCTAGGGTAGGCCACGGCTAGGGCTCTTCCCTGACCTGTGGGTGGCCCCTAGGGCTGCCTCTAGACTGAAACTCCGTCTTGCGAATAAAAAATCCTCGTAAATTTTCAGCGCATTCGAGAATATTTACTGTGGTAAGTTTCTGAAACGAAAAGACAGCAAAGCAGGAACTGCACTAGGCATCTTATCATAGGTTAGTCCGACGAAAATGCTAAAATGATGTAAATAAGATAGTAGATAACATGTGACAACATCACAAAACTAGCATGGATCAATCAAAAATTATAGATACGTTTGACACTGTACTCACTACGTTCTCCCAGAACCTGTCATCCTGACATATCGAACTCCTCCTCTCGTCCCAGCTAAAACCTCCTCCTTCACCTGGAAGGGCGGCGCCGTGGGAAGGACCCGCATCATCGTCCTGTAGACCCAAAAATCGCGTACTGATACGCAGCAGATCCGGGTCCTGCATGAGACTCCTCCCAACGGTCGTTCTAGGACGAGTGTTGCACTGTGCCACTGCTCCTCTGCCCTGCGTGCTCCTTCTCCATAGACTTGGTGAAGTTCTGATTCCTGTGCGCGAGATCGGCCGCGTGGGTGACGATTCCCGGGGAAGTTGAGCTTTTGAACGCAAAATAATCGTAGGCATGCAACACCTGCTCCTCGGACGGCCAGTGGCCAACCCAACGCTTGATCCCATCAATACTGGATCTGGCATCCATACACGCGGCTCCCATCCCTCCTAATTTTTTCCCTCACACCAGTATACCGATACGTATCGTGCAAAGCTATACATAATAAAAGAATCATTAGAGCAAACTAACTAAAACTACACAATATATAAACCCATAAAAAATCCAAATTGTCTATTTAAACCCATAAAAAATCCGGGCACTCAAATATGTCATTTGTTTTAGCAAAAGTCATGCCAATATTCACGAAAAATTTCGGCATGACCTTTGCTAAGAAGAGGACATATAGAGTACCCGAAATTTGCCGGAACGGAAGTTAATCGACGTTCCGAAAATCTCAAGGGCCTCATGGGTACCTGCAAACATTCATAAATATATTGTACAGAAGCATTCATGGGTATATATGATCATTTCGCATAAGGCCACAAGGACAAGCAAAACTCAAATAAAATCACTAAGGTTAAATTAAACAGAGTTGGATTTATGAGTGATGTTTAAGACTCAAGTTTTTATTGTTATAGCTTTCTCAAAATGATTGCAGAACAGAGCACATGAGCTGTTTTCCTTGGTCCAGCTAGATTCTACTACTAGAGCTACTGGTGCAATTACATGTACATGACATGGTTGGTTAATTCTGATGCCTCACTACAGACCTGCGACACTCGGGAACATAGATGTCAAGAGAGCTTGATACCCACACCTCAAAGCAGGTCGTGTGCTCTGTTTTTCAAACTTTTGTCATCTCCATCTCATATGAATCATTATGTGCGATGTTAGTACTTGATTAATGCATGAGGTCTTCTACAGTAGGGATCAATGCATGAATCATCCATCCGAGGCGATTTCTAAAAGAATTGATAATTGCTATGGTTACTGATTATAAAACAAAATCAACTCCATGTCTTCAACTCTTAATGTTACGGAGCGGGAAAGCACTAGCCATAAGCCCATGATTGTAAATTGCATAAGATATTCTCTACATTTTTCTGGCTCGTGATGATCCTGTTCACTTCTAGAATGCTACTCTCAACTGTTTAGAATGCTACATTTTTCTGTTTAGATATTCTAGAATTTAGTTGCGTACGATTTCTCAAACCTGAGGAGGGGGAGGGCAGAGAGATGCCAGAGCGGAAGGGGGAGGGCAGAGAGATGCCTGCAGAGCAGACCTGTATGTACCGGCGGAGGGCAGGAGGCGGGCGGTGTGGAGGCGGTGCGGAGGCGGGCGGTGCGGAGGCGGGCAGCCCCTCGATGCGGTCGGTGCGAAGGCGGCCGGTGCGGAGGCGGGTGGCCCCTCGATGCGGTCGGTGCGGAGGCGGCCGGTGCAGAGGTAGTCGGTGCAGAGGCGGGCGGTGCGGAGGCGGGCGGCATAGAGGCGGGCTCGTCGACGGCGGCGTGGGGGAGCAGCGGGGTGGAGCTAGGGTTTGGAGCGGCCGGCCGAACGATTGGAGAATGGTGGGGAATGGAGCGGCCGACCGGATCGAAAGGGTATTTTAGGTAGGCCGCCCATACCGCTGGCGTGTGAGGCAAGGCTATGCGCCGGGGCTAACTAGGGCGGGCCCCACAGCCAGTGTACCGCTAGCGCGCGAGGTAGCGCTGCGCGCCGGGGCTAATTGGGGTGGACCCGAGTGCCCTACGTGTGGGGCAGTTTATTTTCTTTTTTATACTCTTTTGCCTGTTAATTAATTATTAATTACCAACCGTCTAAACAAAAAAGATACTAACAAGCATAAAAAAGGAAATATTATTAATTACCTACCGACAAAAGAAATATTATTAATAAGCATATTAATTAATTACTACAAAAAATAAATAGGATAATAATAAGCATATTAATTATGGGCGCGCCGCGGTAACTGGCTTAGCGCCGGTGCACATTTAGGCTATGCGCCTGCGGTAAGTTGCGTTCCGGGGTACAACTTACCGCCGGCGCGCTGGAAAAGTGACGCGCCGACGCTAACCAGCTTAGCGTCGGCGCGCATGCGGGCGGTGCGCCGGGGGTGGGGGCTGGCCCCACACTTACCGCCGGCGCGCGTGATATTCGGTGCGTCAGAGGTAATCTGTTACCTGCCGGCACGCAACTATTGTGGGCGCCGGCAGTAAATAGCGCCGACGCACCCATAATTTGGTGCGCCGGCAGTAACTTTTTTCTATAAGCCTTTTCCTAGTAGTGTGAAGCTCTTTCATGCACCCTGCCGGAGGGGAAATCGTCACCAGAGGCTTCTTCACCGCTATGGCCGCCTTCGTGGCGATGCGTGAGTAGTTCCACCTTGGACTATGGGTCCATATAAGTAGCTAGATGCTTGTCTCTCCCCCTTGTGCTTCAATTTATGGTCTTGTGAGCTGCCTAACATGATCAAGACCGATATTATGTAATGTTATATGTTGTATTTGCTGGGATCTAATGAATTGTGAAGTCATTATCAGATTGTTCATGTTATCTATATGTTTATATTTTCAATCTTGCATGCTCTTCAATGTTAGCGGTTACTTTGGCCAAGTGGTTGCTTAGATATCCAAGAGAGAGTTTTATGCTAGATGGTAGGTTCATGCTCCCTTCGTGCCTGGACATAAGTTACAGAAATATCTAAGGATAAGGGTGTCCTATTGCTACTAAGGGTATAACAGCGGTGTTTGTGTCTTTGTTATCATGAATAGTGCTTACATCATGTCTATGTATGTTTGATGTGATGCCTAGATGAATATCACCGTGCACTTTGCTTATCATAATTAGTACTCCCTCCTGATCCATAAAAAGTGTCGCTCACTTATAGTACAAAATTTGTACTAACTTAGTACAAAATAAGCGACACTTTTTATGGATCCGAGGGGGTATGTTATTCCAATTAATTCTATGAATTGCCCAGCTGTAGTTTGTTGACCCAACATGTTAGTATCTTTATCTTTTGGAGAGATACCACTAGTGAACCTATGCCCCAGGTCCATCTTTTTCCATTGTTTACAATCCCGTTTACTCGCTCTCAACCTTCACTTGCTCGCTGGTCTATTTTCTCATATTGCTCTTTTCCACCATAAGATATCATTCCATTGTTTTCAGTAGACCAAGAAGTTTGACAACCTTCTTATCGTTGGGGCAAAGTAATTTGTTTGTGTTGTGTGTAGATCCACGCCTCGAATCATCTTGTTGGAGACCTCCGATGTCCTACTAGTTCAATAATCTTGGTTCTTAAAACTGAGGGAAATTTGCTGGTAGCTACGACAATCACCATCCTCTTGGGGTGACCATCGGCGATTAATCACTACACCATAGTAGGCACCATCTCCCTCCCCCTTCTTCTATATAAACCCCCACCCCCATGGGGTGATACCCACAATTGAGTTGGAATTAATCTGTGGGGTTTTGAGGTGTCCTTTCCCTTTATATTGAGATCCAATCTATCTCGCTCTCTCTCTCTCTCCTATGTGTTGGGAACTCCACCTTTATATACACCAATAGAGGCTAAGCGCTGGACAACGAAGCTTTGTTGAATCAGATCCAACATACATGTGCGACGTCTGAGAGGGGTGAGATGTATGATTCCTCACTTGGTTGGATGAAGAAGGCTAGAGAAGGAGGAGCAACGATATTCTCACGACTGGGCTTAGTTGTGAGAATAGACGTTGAGCTTCATCGACCTTGTTCATCAACATCTGTTCCGCTTCAACGGTGTTGGTAACGAAACTAAGCTAGATCTTTGAGCTTGTTTCTTAATTGTTTCTTCATAGATAGAATTTTTTTTGTTTTTCGTTGCGCAATCCTACACAAATGTCAGTATATGTCAAGACCCCTGGCTCTAGCCATTGACATAAAAAGGGGTTTGCGATCTTGAGATGGTTTCCGAACTCATCTATGAAGCATCATGTTCATGGAACCGAGATTTGATTGTTCAACATTCTCACCCACATGGTGTACCCATAATTCTCAGAATTTCGCTGTGTGATCAGTCCAAGGATTTCATTGCATGGCACTTTGATACTCGAGGGATCTTCTTAGTGAATTTGGCGTTAAAGGTACATGTTAATATGCTGAAATAAGCAGGAGTGTGTATCACAGGTTGGACAGGTGTTCGTTCAACGTTAGTTAAAAGCGAATTGTTCATAAAACTTTGGTAAATGCAATGGCCACCAAAAGTTCACCATTTTTTGTGGCTACCATCTCACAGTAGTCATCCTATGTATATGAATATTGCGCGGCGTGATGTGGATCTCGATACAACGTGTGATGTGTGTAATTTGTTTGAACATGGGTCACTTATTTCCATAAGTTCATTTATCATTTACCTACTCAAAAGGACGAGTGGGAATTAAGCTTGGGGATGTTGATACATCCAAAACGTATCTATAATTTTTTATTGATCCATGCTAATATTATATCATTGTTATATGCATTTGATGTGATTTGATATCATTTCTTTTGGACCAATCAATTCTCATTGTGCTAAGTGCCAGTTGTTGTCTTCTGCTTGTTTTTGCAACATTGAAAATACCCAGGTCCAGTCACATAAAAAATTGGGGAAAATGGGAAAGTGAGATAACTTACAAGACGAAGCCAAAAAGAAGTGGAACGGTAGGATATCACAAGTCTGGCGCAGCCTGATGCATCTAAAATGCATACATGAACTTTGCACTATAATAGTTATATTCCATTCATATTTGCATCATATAAGGGGTATATTACTGTTATTTAATGATTTTTGGTAATTTATAATGATTTCCCCTTTATATGGAATTAATCCTGCGCAGGCAGAAAACCCCTATTTCTTTCTTTATTTGTTTCAGGACCTTAACGACGTCATAATGAGCTATAAATTTAGGGGGGTCATTATTTTGGAAGGAGAAGATTTAGGAGCAAAAGAAGTCAACGAACGGAGGCCGGAGGACCAAAAGGGGGGTCCCACGTGGCTACAGTACCAGGCCGCGTGGGCCCATCCAATTTGGCCCTCGTGGCCCCATTTGCATCGATCCTTCGCCCAGAAGCATCCTCGTGACCTAAAAACGCCTATATAAAAGGTCCCCCGACGTTTTCCAGAGGGAGGCGGCGGAGAAACGCAAAACCAGAAACAGAGAGGCAGAGGGCTGCCGCCGGAGAAGATCGGAGGGGGGAAACGCCGCCGGAATCCACCTCCGGAGGGCTCCACCCCCTCCGGCGTGATCATCATCAACATCTACAGCAAGATCGTCTCCACTCTGGGCTGCACCTCTTCATCAACCTCTCCATCAAGCTCCTCATCTCCATGATGAAGGGGGAGTAGTCTCCCTCGGGGCTGAAGGCTCATGCCGGTAGCTATGTGGTTTATCTCTCTCTCCCATGGTGTGATCTTTATGTGATCATGAGCTTTGTAATCTAGTTGAATCCATAGATGGTACTCTTCTTTATCTTATGAATTATGCTACTCAAGTGGTTTTATTGATGTGATTGCCGGAGTCACCTTTGTCCCATGGTGTGAAGTTGACAGTGCGTGCACTGTGTGTGGCTCTTAGGCTAAAGATTACATGAATACTTATCATGAGTTATTATTTGTGTTGGGTGTCTCTATGATATTGTGGTGTTTGTTAGTACTATCTTTGGATGCGAATAGTGACCGCATGAAGTGTCCATAGATGTGGAATACGAACTTTAAGGTGTGCTTTTTTGTAGCCCTACATAATGGATTGGTGTTCTTTATCCAACCAGAAATTAATTCAGAGTAGCATAATGAGGAGGAATTATCTATGTATTCAATTATATTATTATTGTTGAGAGTGTCCACTAGTGAAAGCATGATCCCTAGGCCTTATTTCCAAAGCACCGTTTACACCTTGGTCTTGTCCTCTTGCATTAAAGAGGATTGGTACACTTTCACACTCCTGTTTTGTTACATCAAACTTCCATCCATTAAATCAACCACCTTGTTCTATAAACTTGTTTAGTGCATAATCAACTAAAACTTGTGACACTTTAGTTGTAGGGAATAGATAACTTTTCCTTCTTGCTCCTGCGGATCGATACCTTACTTCCACATTGAATTGTGCTACAGTGATTTCTTCCTCTTGGGGATTATCAAGTACTTTTCTGGCGCCATTGCCGGGGAGCGTAGCGCTTAAGTTTCTATTCTTGTTTGCACTAGATATTTATTTTCAGTTTTGCATATACTCTAGTTTACTTTCAGTTTTGCATTTAGTTTAGTTTTACTTCCAGTTTTGCATTTATCAAAAACCCAAAAAAATTAAAAAAATGGAAAACTATTATAAAAATGCCATGATAGCTGCTGAATTTAGAGAATCTTTTGAAGCGAAAAGATTAAAAACCATCATGAGGTATCTAAATGAAATTGCTAGTAAACTGCTGAATTGTCATAAGGAAGAAACTTGTTGCTCTGAATACTGTAGACACTTTGAATTCCAATGCCCTTCCAATAAAGTTGAACTTGTTATTGCAACTTATCATACAGGGATTTATGCTCACTTAGGGATGGCAGAAGTAGAGCAATTTGTTATTTTTGTGGCAGCCTATGAATTAAACACCTTCATTGATGAACATGAAACCTGCCCTATAGCTTCTCAATCTAAAAATATGATTGCCTTTATCCTTTATATCTGCATAGATGAATTTGATGAAAATATCTATGCTGTTGACACAAGGAAGAGATTTGCCCAAGGAAGATCTAATGTTTTGCAGGAAGAAGATGATGAAAACATAAGCTTGGAAGAGGAAGTATGTGAAGAAGAGGATAAAATCCTAAGCTTGGGGATGTCCATGCAGCCCCAAGAAGAAGATAATGAAGAGCAAAAGGATGAAGAAATTGATGAACAACTAGAGAATGAAGAGAAGGAACTTCCACCTTCACCACATATGGATGAGGGTAACACTCAAGATTTTGCTAATGATAAACTTTGCTTTTATGATCCTGATGATGAGGAAGAATATGAACCTATGCCTAATGAGAACATTATTGATAATGATTTTAAAAATGATGAAGAATATGATTTAGACATGCTATATGATAATGCTTTAGATGATGGTCCTATGCTTATTGATAATCCTCCATGTTTAGTTGTTACTACTTTATGTGAGGATAAAAATGATATACTTGCTGCTTGTGATGATACTCTCACTCATGAGAGTCCAACTTTATTTCTGAACTCCCCTATTCACACCTTGGAGGAGAAATTTGCTTATGTTGAGAAATACTTATGTGGTTTGCAATTATCTTTAGTTCCAAATATTTGTTGCAACCATGATATTAAACCTTATATTGATCTTAATAATTATTTTGAAAGAGGGAAACATGTCTCTAAATATCTCAATAATACTATGTTTCCTCTCTTTATGTTGAAGGTTTTAATGTCGCACTTGCTTTACCTTCCTATGCTAATTACTATATGCTTCATTGATTTATTTTCTTACAAGATCCCAATGCATAGGAAGTGGGTGAGACTTAAATATGTTTCATATTTTTCCTTGATGCTCACCTTTGCGTTTCAATTCGTATTCCTATGTGAGCATCATTAAAACTATCATGGCTGTCCAGGAAACAGATTCCTAAGCTTCACTGCGAAAAATGTTAAAAATCACATAAAATGAATTTCGACCTGAAATTTTACGACAGAAATTTTAAGCTATTAATAAACATTTCATTAGTTAAAAGTTTTCTTATTTGAGCAACGTAAGTGCCTATGAAAATTCACTCTTTATGGGCTGTCCAGTTTTTGACAGATTCTGTCTTTATTTTGCATTACTCTCATTACTTGTGTTTATGTGGTTCTATTGATCGAAGAGCAATGCACAACCATGAGTAACAGTGGATAATGTTTAGAATAAACTCATGATATGTCTTTGCTGTACCTATGGAGATTTAATTTATGGAGACACTAACCCCTCTAATCAAGTTTTATGATGAGTTATGTGTAAAGAGAACTTTCAAGTGGAAGAGTTGAGGGACATAAACAAAGATCAAGAGGGACAAACACTCAAGCTTGGGGATGTTACCCCTAGGCTCACCCTACATATATCAAGTAAGTACAAGAATTTAAGCTTGGGGATGCCAAGCCACCTCACTCCAACCATCTTGATACCAAGTAAGTAAGCCTAGCTATATGGCTATAAAGAAATCGCTTCACAGGAGGCAACCCGGTTGTTTTTATTTGTATTTTCTTTGTGTTCTATTGCTGTAACAAGAGATTGTTTTCTTAGTTTAGTTTCTGAAATTTTTAATAAAGTGCCAAGTTTACCCATTTTGGTTTGAAAAAGTTGCTATTTCTATGTCGGAGATTTTATTCCTGCACGGAGTCTGTGCACGGTTTGATTTTTCATTCTTATTATGTAACTCCGAATGATCTGATATTTTTACTGTAGCTTAAACTTTTCATCCTCTGTATGTCTGAATTTTTTTCAGAATTTTTCGGCAAGTTTAAGTAGGAAATAAAAATACGTTTTGTTGCTGCTGTTTTTTTGGACAGATTCTGTCCCATATTGTTTTATGCATAGTTTGAACTATTGAGTTGATCCAATTGAGTTTATGAGTATGCATACAACATTATATACTCTCTGATCATTTAGATAAATTTTAGTCCATGGATTA
This sequence comes from Puccinellia tenuiflora, assembly GCA_012064385.1. NCBI lineage: Eukaryota > Viridiplantae > Streptophyta > Magnoliopsida > Poales > Poaceae > Puccinellia > Puccinellia tenuiflora. The sequence continues at coordinate 130,427 of QRDG01001119.1, read as the reverse complement.
CATGCAGCAAGAAACTTGTTTATTTATCTCTACTAATATCACCCCATAGAAAAGAGATGGGAGAAATTATGTTTTGAAGTTTTTTCACAGGGATTGGAGGAGATGCACCATGAGTTATCCAAGATGGTGAAAACCATAAGCTTGGGGATGTGAACATCCCCACTGAACCAACACACTCTCGGTTTGCACACGTCTAACTTCTGTTTTTCTATCAATGCACTTTATCGCATAAACTTGGAGCGTGTTTTTGTTTGTTTTGCTTTTATTTGATTTTTGTTTTGAGACCACCACTATCATTTATATATGAAAGAGATACTGGAAATATGTGTTGAAATATCTTACATGCTTTTATTGTGTTGGGAAAAGGGATATCTAAGTTGATTTTTAATGACACATATAGTTGCATGATTCATGAGCTTCTTTATGAGTAATAATTTGCAAATGCTTTATCATGAGCTATCTTTTATTCATGTTTTGATGTTATATGTTATTTAACCTTGTTTTACATGAATTAGTTAGTTCTATGGACACTCATGCATGCATCTAGATGGTCATCTTTCTCCCTTTTGCTAGCCCAAAAATTCCAACAAGTGAAAACTTGTTTCCAACACCTTCAACCCAAGTTTTTCCAGTGAGTCCACCATATCTACCTATTAGCTTTATGATATTATTTGTGTTATCTATGACTCTAAATGAAAATGATGATGTTATTTATTGTAATGGGAAAAGTTGGTTAAAAAGCTATCGCGAACTTGATGCACACTTTACTTTTATTGCATTCAATAAAGATGAACCATTGTGATTAATATTATGATGATAGTGGCTTGATAAATGTTTAAGGTTGGGAGTTAGCCCATATGTTCTGTCACATGCAAAGCTTTCAACATGTTCCATTATCTATTTAGTTGATATCATGTACTTTTGTTTATGGATGCCTATCATGACGAAATAATGTGGAAATAGAGTTAAATTTAAATGAGTTTGTATAAATGGTTAGAGAGAATCCTGGGCCGCTAATCTAAGCCATGCATCATTCATGGTGAAATTTACTTACATGCTATTTTGAACTCTCTGTTATACACCCTACAATAAAAAGCTATATCAAGTGGTAAATAAAGAGGGTGTTGAGATTGTTCATTATGTTTGTTTGTCTTGTTGTTTTGATATGGGATTGATCCATATCATGGGACAAGAGGTACCCCAGTTGAGACTCTTGATGATACCATTATTACTTACAATGATAGATAACTTAAACTTGCTCTGTTTCCCAAGTTGAGTAATCATGGTGTAGGTACTTGTATTCAAGGGGCATGAGACATCTAACCTTTACTTTATCAAGGCCACTACTCATATTTGCTTTCACATTCAACTTTAATCATTCTAGATGCTATGATAGGGGAATGAGAGCTTGACACCAAGTATTACCATTGCATTCAATAACTTAAGTAGAATAGTTTGGAGGATAGATGAAACTTATGCATGCTTTACCTCTACTTATTTATACATCTTTTCCAAAGTGTCCACCTTTTATATTCAGATTTTCTACACTCTATGGACCACAAGTATGCAAAAGTAAGAATGTCCATAGTACTATCTTTTATGTTGCACTTTGTGAACTATCATTGATCATCTTTTCATTGAATACTTGATATCACTTTATAAACTGTTTGCATATTGCTACTTATTTGAAATAATGAATCATTTGACTTTATGTACCAGTAGCAATCATCTTGTATATCCATGTTGTGATTATATTGCAAAGTTCATGTTAGTTTTATCACTTTGATACTCGAGGACGAGCATGAGTTAAGCTTGGGGATGTTGATGCATCTAAAATGCATACATGAACTTTGCACTATAATAGTTATATTCCATTCATATTTGCATCATATAAGGGGTATATTACTATTATTTAATGATTTTTGGTAATTTATAATGATTTCCCCTTTATATGGAATTAATCCTGCGCAGGCAGAAAACCCCTATTTCTTTCTTTATTTGTTTCAGGACCTTAACGACGTCATAATGAGCTATAAATTTAGGGGGGTCATTATTTTGGAAGGAGAAGATTTAGGAGCGAAAGAAGTCAACGAACGGAGGCCGGAGGACCAAAAGGGGGGTCCCACATGGCTACAGTACTAGGCCGCGTGGGCCCATCCAATTTGGCCCTCGTGGCCCCGTTTGCATCGATCCTTCGCCCAGAAGCATCCTCGTGACCTAAAAACGCCTATATAAAAGGTCCCCCGACGTTTTCCAGAGGGAGGCGGCGGAGAAACGCAAACCCATAAACAGAGAGGCAGAGGGCTGCCGTCGGAGAAGATCGGAGGGGGGAAACACCGCCGGAATCCACCTTTGAGGGCTCCACCCCCCTCCGGCGTGATCATCATCAACATCTACAGCAAGATCGTCTCTACTCCGGGCTGCACCTCTTCATCAACCTCTCCATCAAGCTCCTCATCTCCATGATGAAGGGGGAGTAGTCTCCCTCGGGGCTGAATGCTCATGCCGGTAGCTATTTGGTTTATTTCTCTCTCCCATGGTGTGATCTTTATGTGATCATGAGCTTTGTAATCTAGTTGAATCCATAGATGGTACTCTTCTTTATCTTATGAATTATGCTACTCAAGTGGTTTTATTGATGTGATTGCCAGAGTCACCTTTGTCCCATGGTGTGAAGTTGACAGTGCGTGCACCGTGTGTGGCTCTTAGGCTGAAGATTACATGAATACTTATCATGAGTTATTATTTGTGTTGGGTGTCTCTATGATATTATGGTGTTTGGTAGTACTATCTTTGGATGCGAATAGTGACCGCATGAAGTGTCCATAGATGTGGAATACGACTTAAGGTGTGCTTTTTGTAGCCCTACATAATGGATTGGGTTCTTTATCCAACTAGAAATTAATTCAGAGTAGCATAATGAGGAGGAATTATCTATGTATTCAATTATATTATTATTATTGAGAGTGTCCACTAGTGAAAGCATGATCCCTAGGCCTTATTTCCAAAGCACCATTTTACACCTTTGTCTTGTCCTCTTGCATTAAAGAGGATTGGGACACTTTCACACTCCTGTTTTGTTACATCAAACTTCCATCCATTAAATCAACCACCTTGTTCTATAAACTTGTTTAGTGCATAATCAACTAAAACTTGTGACACTTTAGTTGTAGGGAATAGATAACTTTTCCTTCTTGCTCCTGCGGATCGACGCTACTTCCACATTGAATTGTGCTACAGTGATTCCTTGCTCTTGGGGATTATCACAGCCCCAGGACACAATTAGGGGATTAGAGAGAGGGACTCTTGTCGCCTCTAGTGCCTCCTCTCGTGGTGCCCCTTCTCCTAATTAAATCCCCTGACCAACGAATTACCGTGAGAGAGAGGTATTCCGTGATTTTTCAACAGAGCCGGTGTTTTTCGTGGTACCTATCTAGAGCCCTTCTTCGGTACTCTGTCAGAGAGAGAAGTCATCATCGGATGCTTCTACATCAACATCGCCGCCTGCATGATGATGTGTGAGTAGTCCTCCCATGGATTACGAGTCCATAACATTAACTAGAGGACATCTTCTCTCCCTAGTTTATGAATACAATGTTCTCATGAGACGCATAACATGGTTGAGATCTATATGATAATTGTTGTTGTGTTTGTTCTAATTTGATGAATTGTCACTTTATGATCAGATTTGTTCATGTTATATAATGACGCATTTGCTATCTTTAGATTGTTTTATTTGTAGTCTTACATGCTCTTCGATCTATATGTTTACACTGACCAAGTTTATGGTTAGATATCCAAGAGGGATTACATGTATATGTAGCGGACCTGCACTTAAAAATAGGCAAGATCCCTGTATATAGTGCTAGTCCCTGGATCGAATCGCTAGCACATACAGTTTACGATGAATACCATAACATTGTATCAATTTATTACACGAATGATCCAAAAGTTACAAATATTCATTACAAGGTGCATAGCTCGAAGCTAGCTTTGAAAGAGTTGCAGCGGAATAAATAACATAAAACATGGAGTCCTCATCATCTTGATACAGCCACAGGCGAGCATGTTGGTTGAAGACTCGAAACCCTTATTCGGTCCTTACTCATCGTCAAGACAACCTGCAACAGTAAAAGCGTTGCAGCCAAAAAATTGGTCAGAACCATATGAATGGATTTGGAAAGTGATACTTGTGGACTCATAGAGGAAAACTTCTATCAACTATATGCATATCTGGCTGGTGGAGTTTTGAAGGCTCTTTGCGTAAAGCAAGTTTTATCCTATAAAAACATTTTGACTCATTAAGTGGTAACACTGGGAAACTCCAGCATAACCGTGACAACACTTGGTAAACTCCAATGTGTCAGGTGACTACACACAGTAAACTCCGGTGAGTCCCATTTGTTGTTCACTAACAAGTTTTATTTAAGAAGTTGGCATGATGAGATTCTTCCATTGTCTTCCTTGTCCAGCTGCTCAGAATTGTCCGTAACCGGGGACACGGCTATGATCATAGTTTGACACTCTCGAGAGGTTGTGCACTTTCACCACAAGACTCAATCAAACCATTCTATCCTTGACCCTCATGTAGTGAAAAAGGAAAGGAGAAGATTGAGATGAGACCTTTTGGGAGTAGTCCCTACTTAGTCAAGATAGAGGCCATATATCAAGTGGCTGCACGGGAAGCAATCTAAACTTGGAGCAACTTCAAATCTCTTTGATCCTGAGTGGTTGTCGGCAGTGTGATCCATACTCCAAAACTGGAAAATCAACCTCTTCTAGCAACTTTATACTCCCAAAACTGGGAAAATGCTTAAAACCAACCACACACCCAGGTAGTTCTTTAACTTAGTTATTTTCCATTCCTTTACAAAAACCTTTTATCTTGGCAAGGCTAAGCCATTCTACTAAGTTAAAGGTTAATACATCAACATGGTATAAAAGGGGTGGCTACACTATTCTGGGACTTCATAGCATAGCATAGTAGTAGTACACCTATCATGCATACTACTCCAAATAAAAATAACTACTCATGCATAGACAAAATACTTAGGGAAAATTATGCAGTGAGCATCACTTGCCTTGGCAGGAGTTGCAGGTGCAACAATTGCAAACGTTCTCCGGACTCTCTGAAAGGTCTAACAAATAAAACCACACATAAACATACAAACAAGATAACAATACAATAAAATATGCAATGCATGAAATGCATCTAAAATCACAAGTAAAATACTAACTATTGTTTTCTGGTTTTTAGAAACATGCATGAAGTCAAAATGCATTTAAAACAATTTTTAATATAATAACAACACAAAACAATTCCCAAAAAGGGAATAAACACAAATTAAATACTATTGTTAAACAAAATAATTAAGAAAATATGGGAGTGGTTTTACTGGACAGAGGGCTTCAAAACTGAACTAAACCAATTGGACTTACTCAAAAAGCTATTTTTAAACTAAAGTTATGACAAATTTACTCAAATATCACATTTGAATTTTGAATAAATTTAAACTTGTCAAAACAGAAAACTAAAATGCCAGAAAGATTCTACTGGTTCTAAGGATCTCAAATATATAAAAATATTTGAATTTGGCCAAGTAGATACAAAGATATGATAATTCTAAGATGCAGGGGCTTTTCTGCAAAACAGGCATATTAAAACTAATTCGGGAAAATACTCAGAATTCCCCTACCACATGGCAGCTTTCTACTGGCTGGATCTGCTGACTGTATGCTGACTGGGCTGTTGACTGTGCTGCCACGTCGGCGTACCTATTCGGTAATAAAATTAAAACATAGCCGCTGGATCTAGATCCAACGGCTCAGATCTAATTGACCCATACTGGCGGTGCTAGGGTTAGGCCGCGCAGTGGCCGACGGCGGCGACGGTACGGCGAGGCGCGTTCCAGCGAGACAAAGGGGTTCGGGAAGGGGCTTTCATTACCACGGGGTGCAGGACGTCGAGGCGAGGTCTATGGCGAGACGGTGTCCTCCTGCTTGCACTGCTCCTCCCGGAATTGCTCGTCGGAGTAGAGGACCGCGGCGGCCGACGGTGGTAATGGATGAATGCGTCGTTTCTGAGGGCGTAAAAACCACCACACCGTGTCAAACTGATGCGCAATGAAGTAAATAGGTAGGGGTAAAAAGGAGAGGTTGGGGTCGCCGGAGTGCACGACGACGTGCGAGAAATTACCGGCGGCAGTACGGGCTTCGGCGAGACAATCCGACGGCCTGGAGGCACTATTCAATGAAGAGTGAGAGGGGAAAAGGGAGGAGAGGTCGAGAGGGAGGGCTTTAAGAGGGGTGTCGTGGGAGGTGGAGGGGGTGGCTTGAAGGCCGGGATTGAAGAGGGGAAGAAACGCCGGTTTCGGCCATTGATGGCCACTAACGGGAGGAAGAACGACGATGACGGTGACGTGGCCTGACAGGTCGGTCCGAGCTGGCAGCGAGAGAGAGGGTAACGGGCTGCGCGCACGTGGGGACGGAGCTGGGCCGATGCTAGGCTGGCTGGCTCGGCTTGCTGGCTCGGGGGGCCCTTTCTATTTTTTATTTTTATTTTGACTCTTTTCCTTTTTCTAAAAGCTGAAACTTTTATAACTTTTGCAAAACTCATCCAAATGGATTCAAACAAATTTGTAAAATTTTGTAAAAACAATCTTTATAAAAATATACCATTTGGGAACAATTAAACACAAAAATATTTATCAAAATACCACTGGTATAAAATTGGTATTATTTGATATGTTTTCCAAATTTGATAAATAGGCCAAATACATTATTTTCTTTTGAGAATTTTTATAAAATCAGAAACACCAATGCACATGTGCAGAAATCATGAATACCATGCTTGTTTTGAAATTTTCAAAACACAAAATATATAAATTTCAAAACGTTTTTTTTTTTCAGAATTTTCAAAATTTTGAAAATCTTGGGATGTTACAGTATAATAGTGGATTCATCCTTACATATTGTCTTCTGACGAGTGACAGAAAATGGATTTGACTTGCAATGTGTTGTTGCCACGAAGGATAAAATAATGGTGTTTATGTCACATTTGTAAGATGTTTATCAGGTTTACATCATGTCAACTTTATTAAGGCAATACTCTGTAGAGATGCAAGCTAGATAGCGGACTCAACGTGGAGTATTAGTTATAGATATTGTTGGATTAATGGTCTATAAATCTTGGATGTAATGCTTGTATGAAATACATGCCATGAATGATCATAATCATACTGATTACAATTTAGTCACTGCCCAACTGTAATTTGTTCACCCAACATGCTATGCTTATTACCTCTAGTGAGACTATGGTCCACAATGTATCTTTTTATTATCGTTTACACTCTAGTTTACTTGCTCTCACACTTACCTGTTCGATGTACCGTTACACTTTTTATTGCTATCATCTATACTAGCTATACGTTTAATACCTTGTTACTAGCAGACGGGAAACTTAACAACCTTCTTGAACGTTGGGGTCAAGATTGTTTGTGTTTAGTGTGCATGTATCATTAATTTAGTGACATATTTGTGTCTCCTAATGGTTCTATAACCTTGGCTTCTTACCGAGGGAAATACTTGTTGTGTTGCTTCAACCCTTCCCTCTGGGTGTTCCCAATACTTTCTATGGAAAGCATCAACCAGTAGGCGCAGTAGCTAGCCCACCAACCCGCTTATATAAAGGGGTAGGGATGGCTAAGGAAAAGCTACTGAGTAGAAGGAAGCACATATTGGTGGGTGACGCCTCATCTTCTCCACTCTCACCGTCCTTCTCCGGCGACCTGAGCCTACCAGCTCGCCGTCGGATGCTTCACCTTGTATGTGTGTACAACCCATGGAGGAGCCATATATACGTTCTGCTCACTAGAGCAAGGTAGAGCTGTCCAAGACGAGGGGTACTAGGACTGCACTGCCCGGACGTGCTGCCTCATGTTTCGTACCTACGCATCTAGTTGTAAGCTTCCATAGCCATGTCATTGGAGCTGGATCTGACCAGCTCGTCGGATTTTTTTTTTGCACATGGACGTAGACCTGATGTGGCCAACACCCCAATCCTCATAAGATTCACTTATTGGGACAAATATCTCTAGATTAAGCCTTCAATATGATTAGTAACTCTAATCACTTAACACTAACACCACAAACCACTTAGGGATGATAATTCCCTTTGAATGACATCACATAGGTATACAAGGATATGTTCCTTGGTGTATGCTCTTTGCTGATGATATGGTTCTAGTATATGAAAGTAGGGTTGGCATCGATAGGAAAATGTAGCTATGAAGGAAGACTTTGAAATCCATGGGTTTCATAGTTAATATGACCAAAACCTAGTACATGATGTGTAACTTTAGTAGTGTTGGGAAAAAAATGGGAAAACTTTGTTTAGAATGACAAATATTGCCTAAGAGGGACACATTACAATACTTAGGATCAATGCTTCTAAGAAAAGGTGATATCGATGACATGCCATAGGATGAAGGCATGGTGGATGAAGCTGCAGAAAGCATATATCATCCTATGTGACAAGGATGGCCGACAAAAGCTAAAAGATAAGTTCTATAGGACGAAAATCAGACCTGTGATACTACAGTATCCAAAATGTTAGCCCACTACAGGAGAACACATCTAACAATTGTGTGCTATAGATATGTGTGCATGCTACGTCATGCGTGTCCATACAAGAAAGGACCGGATTAAATTAGGAACGAGCTAATAAGAAATATGGTAGGGGTGGCACCGATTGAAGATAAACTAATCCAACACCATTAAGGTTGTTTGGGCATATCCAACAGAGGCATCAAGAAGCACCAACTAATTGTGGGATTTGACGGGCAGGGAATGTGACGAAGGGCAGAGGGTGACCAAAGTTCACATGGGAGAATGTAGTAAAAAGAAACTTGGGGGATTGGAATGTACCTAAAGATTTGGCTCTTGATAAGACTACATGGAAATCAGCAATCCATGCCGGCATGGGAAAACATGGACTCTAGGCGAGACACACAACCACCATAGAGAAAGTGTATGCACATGAACTATTCCCCTATTATTAATCACAACATATAAATAACTAACATCCTAGAAGCAGAATTTATCCAAATCAGGGTATCATCAACTTTAGACAGTTCTAAACTTTTAGCAATGTCTAGTAACTCATACCATTTAGGCTTAAGTCCTTTATAACCACATCTCCTAAAAGATATTTTTAGGATAGTCACATCGCAAACTTGAGCGATGACAACATTTTGCTCATTGGCTATAACAAATAACTCCTAGTACAATGTAGTTGGACAACAGTGTCCAAACTACACATCCTACTTAATCTGAAACGCATTCCAACTCTCTACATACATTCCATTCCAGTAGCATTAGCTGCTAATCCACTCTCTTCCGAAAGGGAGAGGTCCATTATCAGTAGTCCACAAGATATTAGGGGAAAGCAATAATATTGTATATAATGCACTATCGTTTTACAAATATTATTGACAGAGACTATATATATTAATCCAAAATCCCAAAAGATAAATGTTAAATTCCATCATATTATGTATAGTAAAGCACACAAATATTTTTTTCGGTAAATCATGCCTCAGTTGCCAAGTTATATTTCTTAGTTTCTCCCATATTTCCCCAAAACAAACGAGTCATCTCAAAATTAAAGGCATGCAATGCCCATATTGAGAATTCTATTACTGAAAAGAGAGAGAGGTAGGAGTCCTAGACACAGATGTTTTTAATGAGTAAGTTTACAACCATAGGGTAATAAAAATACCTTTCATCCCTTGAATAATCTTAAGAAGTTTATAAACACTAGCTATTTGTAGAGAAATGAACCTAATTTGTAGCAAAATATTTATGCAAAATCCCTAGACTATTGATGTAGCTATCATTCCATAGTGGAGACGAACTCCTAGTTATTGAAAGCGAATGAACCTAATTTACAGTAAAAATATTTGTGCCAAATCCCTAACATGTTGATTATGACATTATTTACCTTCAAGTCACTTTTATGATAATTAATTCACAAACCAGAAAGTTTTTCAAAACAAGTGAATATCAGCATAAGCTTTTGAGCAGTATCAACCTCAACTTTAAGTAAAAACTATTGTATCATCGACATAATAGAGACTAACAATACCTGCCTCAAGAACATTAGGTAGTAAGCCACAAATAATTCCATATCTAGCCACCTTGGCTAGGACTATAGAGAAAATGTCAACAAACAACTTGAATAAGAATGGGTAACCTTGTTTTACCTATTACAAGGACCATCCACAAATATGTTTTCAATAAACTTTATCTACATGAACCAAACCCTTGATAGCAAGCATTTCACGTAGGAAATACAAATTCACAAAGTCATATGCTTTCCCATGATCTATTTTTGGACAAAGTCAAGCTCAGTTCACCAATTATATGAATTTCATGAAGTACCTCATGTGAAGCTACCATGCTTTCAAAATGAAATGACAATTTATAAAAACAACCTGATATTGAGAAATCTATCTACCAATAATAGGGGTAACTCTATTAGTCTTGGATTTTGGAAAAGTATTAAACTATAGTTACCAAGACTAATGGGTAAAAAATCCATATTTGGTTAGCATCATGATCACTAAGAATAAGAGTACCAGTTCAGTCTTTTTATTTACATAGCGGGATTCAAAAACTTTAGTCACACCATAAACGGAAAGAAAAGCCAACTTGGCCTAACCCCAGTAGTAGGGGATGTTGGGAATATGCCCTAGAGGCAATAATAAAATGGTTTATTAGCATATTCATGTTTATGATAATAGTTTATTATCCATGCTATAATTGTATTAACCGGAAACATAATACATGTGTGGAATATAAACACCAGGTGTCCCTAGTAAGCCTCTACCGGACTAGTTCGTTAGTCAAGAGATGGTTAGAGTTTCCTAACCATGGACTTGTTACAGTCACTTGATAACGGAGTCATATCATTAGGAGTAATGATGTGATGGACAAGACCCGATAATAAAGAGTTGCAATTGATCGTGTCACACAAGTTTCATTGCCAACACTTTTAGTATGCCAAGTATAGTTTCCTTAGACCATGAGATTATGTCACTCCCGTTTACCGGAGGAATGCTTTGTGGACATCAAATGTCACTTCGTAACTGGGTGATTATAAAGGTGGCTTTCAGGTATCTCCGATGGTATTTGTTGGGTGACATGAATCAAGACTGGGATTTGTCCTTCCTTGTGACGGAAAAGATATCTCTGGGCCCTCTCGGTAATATAGCATCAGAAAGGTTGCAACCATGTGATTAAGTGTTAATCACGGAGATCCTATATTATGGACGAGTAAAGAGAATTTGCCAGGTAACGAGATAGAACTAGATATGGAGATATCGACGATCAAATCTCGGGTAAATTAAATATCGTGAGACAAAGGGAATCGTATACGAGATTAAGAATCTCCGGCATCGTGGTTCAATCGATAAGGAACTTCGTTGAATATGTAGGAGTCAATATGGGCATCCCGGTCCCGCTATTGATTATTGATTTGATCATGTCTGCATGTTCTCGAACCCGTAGGGTCACACACTTAACGCTCCGATGTAGCTAGGGTTAGCGATGAGATATTTTGATGGTATGAACGAATGGTGATTCGGAGTCTCGGATGAGATCCTAGACATCATGAGGAGCTCCGGAAGAGTCCGGAGATAAAAATTCATATAAGGAAAGTGGTTTCCAGGGTTCCGGAAAAGTTCGGGAAAATTCCGGTAGAGTACCGGAAGATTCTAGAAGGTTCCGGAAGGTTCCGGAGGGCCCCACCTTGGGGGGCCACGAACCTAGAAGGCCAACATGGACCAAGGGGAGGTGCAGCAGCCCACTTGGGCTGGCCGCACCCTCTCCCTAAAGGCCCATGCGGCTGGCCCATGGGAGGCACCCAAAAACCCTAGGGGCTGCCTTGGGGGTAAGTTTCCTCCCTTGGCCGGCCCTAGATGGGTTTGGGACGCCCCCCACAGCCCCCTCACGCCTATATAAGGAGGAGGGGAGGGCTGGGGCGCAGCACCCTTGTACCCTAGCCGCCGGCCTCCATCTCCTCTCCCTCCTCTCTCCTGCAGCTGCTTGGCGAAGCCCTGCAGGAATTTCTCCACCATCAACGCCACCACAACCGTCGTGGTGCCGAGATCCATCTAGCCATCTCCACCTTGCTTGCGGGATCAAGAAGGCGGAGATCTACATCGAGCCGTACGTATGGATACCGCGGAGGTGCTACCCCTTGTGGCACTTCGTCGGATTGGACTTCGAGGAAATACATCTCCTCGCGACTAGATGAGTCTAGTTGCGGGGATCGACTAGCCAACCCCTGCACCGACAAAACGCGTTTGTTGATCTTCAAGGGTAAGAGATTGGATCTCATCTTCGCTACCTCCATCTAGTAGATCTAGATCCTTGGGGTTTATTCCGTTTGGTGCGTAGGAAAATTTTTGTTTTCTATGCTGCGACCCCTTCAGTGGTATCAGAGCCTAGATCTATTCGTAGATGTTGGTGCGATTAGAACACAAGTGTTGTGGGCGTTGATATTTTATGTTGCTACCTTCTCGCGTGCACTTTGCATCTTTGCGGTATTGTGAGATTGAAGCGGCCCGGACCAACCTTACTCGTCCACGCACGAGAGACCGGTTCCACGACTGACATGCAACTTGTTTTGCATAAGTGGCTGGCGGGTGTCTGTTTCTCTTGCTTTAGTGAGGATGCAATTTTCAATGGAAGGCCTTTCAAAAGGATGAGTAAATAAGCAACTACTATATCACTGTTGTGGTTTTGCGTAGATTAGAACGGTTCTATCTCGTTGACCCAAGCCATGTAAAAATTGCAATAAACAAAGTAGAGGACGTCTAACTTGTTTTTGCAGAGGGGGTCATGTGATGTGGTATGGCCAATATGTGATTTGTGATAATGTATGCAATGATCATGTTTGTAATCTTTCACGACTTGCATGTCGTTGAGTACGGCAACCGGCCGGAGCCATATGGTTGTCTTTTATTTTATGTGACCTGCGTGTCATTGAATCACCATGTAATTGCTTTACTTTATTGCTAAGAGTAGCATTAGTTGTAGTTGCAATAGTTGGTGGACAACCATGGTGATGGCGCCATGATGATGGAGATCATGCCGGTGATGGAGATCATGCCAGTGCTTTGGAGATGGAGATCAAAGGCACAAGAAGAAAGGCCATATCATATCACAATTATGAATTGCATGTGATGTTAATCCTTTTATGCACCTTATTGTTATGCTTAGATGTGATCGCGACGGTAGCATGATAAGGTGATCTCTCATGTTAATATCAAGATGTGTTCTTCCCTAGTATGCACCGTTGCCAAAGTTCTTCGTTTCGAAGCACCACGTGATGATCGGGTGTGATAGATTCAACGTTCACATACAACGGGTGTAAGCCAGATTTACACACGCGGAAATACTACGGTTTCCTTGACGAGCCTAGCATGTACAGACATGGCCTCGGAACACAAGAGCCGAAAGGCTAAACACGAGTCATATGGATGATATGATCAACATGGTGATGTTCACCTTTGAAGCTACATCATCTCACGTGATGATCGGTTGTGGTGTAGTGGATTTGGATCGTGTGTCACTAAACAACCAGAGAGATGTTGAGTTTAGTGGGAGTTCATTAAGATGAACTAAAATTATCATAATCAAAAGTCCAGATGTCTTTGCAAAAATCCTTGTAGATCATGGTCGACTACGGTAGTCAGTTCGTTGCTGAAAAACTGCGTCTCGATGGGTCAAATTTGTTGAGTAGTACCTGCGTCCTGAAAGAAGTCCTACACACCAATGATGAGCTCTACATGTTAGAAGAACCTATAGGAGATAAACCCAAATATTTCTGCAAGTGATGAAGAGTACATGGAGTGGTTTTGAACCACCTACTTGAAAGTCAAGTGGATGATGTGCACCTTCATGAATTCTGACCTAGGTAGACAATTCAAGAACTTGACTGCAATGGAGATTGTTGGTGAGTTGAAAAATAGTTTTTTCAGCGCAAGTTAGAATTGCAAGGTTCGAATGTCTGAACGGTTTTCTTTCACTCAAGATGGAAGAGAACACTTGCTTGGAACAACACCTGAGGATAATGCATGAGATACATCATCGTCTAGTGCTTGTTTGGAACCACGAGATGAATGACGGTTTCGCGATAGATGGGGTGATACGCTAGCTTCTCCCCAACTTCAAGAATTATGTCGGAGACTATGCCATGGGAAGGGATTTGATCACTTTCTATGAATTTGTGTCTCGGCTACGTCATGTCAAAGTGGAACCCATAGCAAGAGAAGTTGACAATGCAGAAAGTATATAGTGATATACAAGTTATAAGTGTTTAAGTCCAAATTGCAATTGTGGCGGTTCCGATAAGTATTTGATACTCATTCTGTTTTATGAAAACAGAACCTGCTGCTTGAGATTTGCATAAGGGATATGGGAAGACGTTGCGGAATGGTGGCAATCAAGGAGTTGATGCTGGCAACGATCTGTCCCTACATTTATCATTTGGATTAGAGGATTTGAATAAGTTTTGTAATCGAACTAAGTGTGATTTTGATTAGTGTGTCTTACTTATGTGAGACGGTTATTCATGTTAAAGACAATGGTTGTTCTATTTTCATGAGTGATCCTTTTTGGAAATCACAAGTTTCGATTATAAGTGTGTTATTCTTATTATAATCTAGATGATAAATTGGTTGAACATTTATAAAATATGTGACATACTAAAATATCCAAAACTTAATAATGACAATTGTTTTAGTCGTGCTAAATATTGAATAAACATTTTGATGTTTTATCAATGCGCCTTATTGTAAGGAGTATGACTAAAATGCCACCCTTTGGAAGAGTGACAGGAGTTGCCGGAAATAAACACAAGTGTTGGTTGTATTTTCAGCAAATGTTAGATGTCATTATTTTGTGAACTCCATCATAAGTGATATGAGTAAATATATGTATTTATTTGAGTTATGATATTTGATGAGATCAAATAAATTTCTGGAGTTTAGGATATTAAGTTAACAAGAAAATTGAGTCTTTATGATTTGATCAAAAGAGACAAAATATTTGAGTTATATGTTAGTATGCGGACTTGTGAGAAGTGTTATCACAAATTACAATGTTTAGAATATTTCAAAGGCGTTTGATATGTCCTAAGATATTGTAATCACACACTATTTGATATTGTGTGGTCTCAAAGAAGGGTTTTATTTCGGGGGTTTGATAATAGCATTTAGATTTATTTGATAAACACTCTGTTTAGAAATGAGGATCTATTTAATGATTCGCATAAACATTTTTCATATGAGTTATGAGAAAAGGTGGTTTCATTAATTATGAGATAATTATAGACTATTGCGAATAATGTTGTAGTATATTCATAAGTATGACTATGAATAGAGATTCCACAATGAGAGACTAAAAGGGACAAATCAATTGTTGATTGTGTTAAATGTTTTAGTGGATTTATCGTGAAAAGGTTTCATTGATAAAAGAATTGATGGAATGGAAAAGCTAAAACCTTGCTTGTTTATGTATCAAGTGGCACATATGTAAAGTGCTATGTTGGTTAAAACTTGACACATAAAGGAATTGATGATGGTGATCATTGAATTTTGGTTTAGCTTGTCTAAAGAAAAGTAGGATTCAAGAATATAAAATTTTGTCAGGTTACAAAATAATATTCATGATTTACTTGTCATGTTTGAGAAACAAGACATACCTACGAAACTACAAAGAAGAAATAGAAACCTTAAATACGAAAGTGACTAAGAGTCATTCGATGTTAAGTTTAAATCACAAAGTAATTGTTGCTTGATTTTGTGAAAGTGATGTTTCACATATTTATTCCTCAAAAGGTGTTTTGTAGAGAATAAATAAAACTTAAAGCTAGTAGAGTACTAGTGTTCGTATAAAGAGTTATCGATATTAATAGTTAATTAAGAATTTTGGAGGTGTCCAAAATATCGAGAAAATACACGAGTGTGATCTAATTAAGATATGTGGCGACATATGTTAAGTTAGAGCAGAAACTATTTTCCATGATCAAAATATGTGGAGACATATGTTTGAGTGGGAGCTAGTTCATGGTCAAATATAAGGATAACATATTTCTGAGTGGGAGCCAAAGTGGTTTCACAATTTAATATGTGTATGGTGTATATTTGAGTGGGAGTTTACAACATCTTGTTTATATGAAATGGAGATTTCATAAATGTTGTAAATATTTCAGGAACCAAACGCATAACTTGTGAAGTTAATTTGAATGTCAAATATCTATGGAGATAGATGCGTATTTTGTCGATAAATAAGTCAGGAACCAACGTATAACTTATGAAGTTAGTTTGAACATCAAATATCCATGGAGATGGATGTATCTATGGAGGATAGATATATTTGATAAGCATTATGTCAGGATGTTTAACCTAAGTAAGATTTTGAAGGAGTTCAAAATAAAACAAGAGAAGAAAGATTCATCTGCTTGTGAAAAATAGGTGAAACATTGAGTTGATAACTCAGTACAAAATTGATGGTTGGAGGATATGTTGATATTCGCTATGAATTGTTCATAGGTCTAAAACATATAAGAACCATGTGTTTGTATTTGACGATATGTGACCCAAGTTCTTGGTTAGAAGAACATGTTAAATGAGGAGTCATTTTTTTATGGAGTTGAGATAATTGAGATCTAGAGATTGGTAGACTTGGTTGAAGTCATAAAACCAAACTAGATTGGAAATCTCATAATAGCAGAAGCGCAGCGAAAGCATGATCGAAAATATCGAAGTGACATGATTGCACTGTCGATTTGTGAGTCTACAACATATAGGAGTATATGATTAATTCAAGGATTAAAAGATATAATATTTTGGTTTGAGAAATTTTGTTTCAAGACTGAGTGAGTTCCGGGTGCACATGCTATGTGAAAGTCCTCTTGACTGATCATACGTCATGTAGGCATAAAAGGGAAACGAAAATCTCACTCCCTAACCAAATATATTATATTCATCATGTGATGATGAGAATTATCATGAGATGATAAAGTAATGTCAAATTAGGTGACATTAACGTTTTGCAAAGAACATAAAGAACTGTATAGTACAGAACACGGACAGAACCTCTTCCACGAGCAAACATGATCAGCACTGAGACTCCATGAGTGTTAGACACCATGAGTGTTGGATCGAGAAAATGTAAACTAGATTATTGACTCTAGTGCAAGTGGGAGACTGTTGGGAATATGCCCTAGAGGCAATAATAAAATGGTTTATTAGCATATTCATGTTTATGATAATAGTTTATTATCCATTCTATAATTGTATTAACCGGAAACATAATACATGTGTGGAATATAAACACCAGGTGTCCCTAGTAAGCCTCTACCGGACTAGTTCGTTAGTCAAGAGATGGTTAGAGTTTCCTAACCATGGACTTGTTACAGTCACTTGATAACGGAGTCATATCATTAGGAGTAATGATGTGATGGACAAGACCCGATAATAAAGAGTTGCAATTGATCGTGTCACACAAGTTTCATTGCCAACACTTTTAGTATGCCAAGTATAGTTTCCTTAGACCATGAGATTATGTCACTCCCGTTTACCGGAGGAATGCTTTGTGGACATCAAATGTCACTTCGTAACTGGGTGATTATAAAGGTGGCTTTCAGGTATCTCCGATGGTATTTGTTGGGTGACATGAATCAAGACTGGGATTTGTCCTTCCTTGTGACGGAAAAGATATCTCTGGGCCCTCTCGGTAATATAGCATCAGAAAGGTTGCAACCATGTGATTAAGTGTTAATCACGGAGATCCTATATTATGGACGAGTAAAGAGAATTTGCCAGGTAACGAGATAGAACTAGATATGGAGATATCGACGATCAAATCTCGGGTAAATTAAATATCGTGAGACAAAGGGAATCGTATACGAGATTAAGAATCTCCGGCATCGTGGTTCAATCGATAAGGAACTTCGTTGAATATGTAGGAGTCAATATGGGCATCCCGGTCCCGCTATTGATTATTGATTTGATCATGTCTGCATGTTCTCGAACCCGTAGGGTCACACACTTAACGCTCCGATGTAGCTAGGGTTAGCGATGAGATATTTTGATGGTATGAACGAATGGTGATTCGGAGTCTCGGATGAGATCCTAGACATCATGAGGAGCTCCGGAAGAGTCCGGAGATAAAAATTCATATAA
This sequence comes from Puccinellia tenuiflora, assembly GCA_012064385.1. Lineage (NCBI taxonomy): Eukaryota > Viridiplantae > Streptophyta > Magnoliopsida > Poales > Poaceae > Puccinellia > Puccinellia tenuiflora. The sequence goes on along the minus strand of QRDG01001119.1, from coordinate 112,173 downwards.
GGAAAGTGGTTTCCAGGGTTCCGGAAAAGTTCGGGAAAATTCCGGTAGAGTACCGGAAGATTCTAGAAGGTTCCGGAAGGTTCCGGAGGGCCCCACCTTGGGGGGCCACGAACCTAGAAGGCCAACATGGACCAAGGGGAGGTGCAGCAGCCCACTTGGGCTGGCCGCACCCTCTCCCTAAAGGCCCATGCGGCTGGCCCATGGGAGGCACCCAAAAACCCTAGGGGCTGCCTTGGGGGGTAAGTTTCCTCCCTTGGCCGGCCCTAGATGGGTTTGGGACGCCCCCCACAGCCCCCTCACGCCTATATAAGGAGGAGGGGAGGGCTGGGGCGCAGCACCCTTGTACCCTAGCCGCCGGCCTCCCTCTCCTCTCCCTCCTCTCTCCTGCAGCTGCTTGGCGAAGCCCTGCAGGAATTTCTCCACCATCAACGCCACCACAACCGTCGTGGTGCCGAGATCCATCTAGCCATCTCCACCTTGTTTGCGGGATCAAGAAGGCGGAGATCTACATCGAGCCGTACGTGTGGATACCGCGGAGGTGCTACCCCTTGTGGCACTTCGTCGGATTGGACTTCGAGGAAATACATCTCCTCGCGACTAGATGAGTCTAGTTGCGGGGATCGACTAGCCAACCCCTGCACCGACAAAACGCGTTTGTTGATCTTCAAGGGTAAGAGATTGGATCTCATCTTCGCTACCTCCATCTAGTAGGTCTAGATCCTTGGGGTTTATTCCGCTTGCTGCGTAGGAAAATTTTTGTTTTCTATGCTGCGACCCCTTCAGGGGAGCCATCAATGGATGTTTGATTTCTTCTTTAGAAAACTCTTTTAATCAAAATAGAGTTCTCATCAGAGGAAACCAACTCACATGTTCTAGAAGTCACCAGCTAGTCGAATACCAAGTTTGGTCTCAAAACCAAACAAGGTTTTATAGTATATAAAAGAAACACAAATTATATCTTTGGTACTATCCATAGGTACACAAGGACCTTATAACAGAAATAATCTAGTCATCCTTCACTTTTAGCATCACAACATGCATTATTTGTTTCTCCTTCCAAACTGTACATCCCTCTTGATCTTTGCTAGATTTGTGTTTCCTATTTAGCCCATATGTCATTTAGTCCCAATGAAATATTTCTCGTGCGATCTATTTCAAAATGAGTGAGCTTGTTTTGTTCAGACGAAGTGTCTAAACTATCATACTCTTTAGACAACTAGTAAAGGGGGAGGGGGATTTCCATATTTGTCCACTAAGGGAGCAAAATCAGGTTGGCTCAACTAACACTTCCCCCCCCCAAAAAAACTTATGACACTACTTTGTTGGATCCATATTCAATTAGTAAAGGGGTATGATCACTTCCCACAAGTGGTAAAGATCTAACTGAAGTTAGGGGAAATGAACTATATCCCAATGCTCTTTTTAGGGCAACTTAAATCAAGTTATGTTGATTGTAGCCCCAAGTTTAGGTCAAATTTTAGATAAATCAAGGCTCATATGTTGATTTAATCATTTAAAAGAAAGGTTTAGTGCAAGATAATATCACCAATATTTTTTTTAGATTGATCAGACACTACAAATCAAAATAGGGGAACACGTATTCTCTAGCAGGTCATGCATTTCAGAAATAAATTTTAATTTGGGTTGAGCATAAGTTGCGCCATATATTGTTACCAATGGACAAACAAACTACTTAGTTTGATTTCTCAAAAAGAAACTAACACACACAAAAAAATATCAGTGTGAGCAGTCACTTAACCAGATGAATCTCTAGATCAAACAAAATCTCACGAGTAGAACCTAGGGCTGGCAAAGGGTGCCAATCAAAAAAATATAATCTGAGAAATTTAAGAGAAGCATCAGTAATCCATAGTTGCAGGTTAACAATAATCTCAATGTAATTAGGATTGTCATCTGGCTCATCAACATCAATGTCACTTTCAGGTTTACTAGTATGCATGCACGTGCAATGCACGCCTATATAATCAGTTTTAAATACTTCATACTGACCGATATGATATCAACTGAAAGATTTGGAATTTTGGAACCAATCATAGGAAATCATAAACAAAAAAATTCAAATCAGTTAATTTGTTATTACGTCCTAAGAGACAAAGCTACCAATGGACTGTCATATTGAAAATGCACGTCAATCAATATTAAGTCAATTAAAAATATCCAAACTTTGGAAGCCTATCAATAATAAAAACATCATTAAATGCTTTATTTTTAATAACAATCAATCACTTTGTTAGGTCCTCTGAAACAAAGCTACCAATAGAGATTGTAGTCGAACGTAAGTCATCTCTGTCAGTATATCCAGCTTCCTCGATGATAAGTTATAATATGATAATACATGCTATGTTATTTCGATTAAGAATGATACACTGTAAAGTTGTTCCTCACTGGATTTTCTTTTAAGTGAGATCCGCAATATAGGGTATGAACTCTTTTTTTTTAAATGAACATGTTGCAATACATGACTGTACCAAACAATGGTTAAACCGCTGCCAATCTGTTGCAATAAAAAAATTATTACACCAATTTCAGTGACTTGGAGCAGCGTGAGTACAAAATTATTTTTGGCCTAGATACACAACATGCACATATCTGTTTCATGTCAGGCTTACATCACCTCAATCAACACAAACTCCCTGTCGATGCTCTCATGTGAATTGTGCAAGTATGAACAGAAAAAAAGTCTCAGCCTAAATCTCATCCTTGCACACTTATTGGCTCCCCAAATCTCTTAGCTTTGCTACCAAGTCATACTCAGACTTTCTCGGTGAATCAAAATCCACGTAACGTTTTGAAAATCACAGAGAGTCGACCTGAAAAATTCAAGTTCTGAGCCAAATATGGTTGAGTTCTATATTGATAGCATACCTATCCTTGTACTTTATTTGAACGTGGTCGTGGCTTATATCTGAACTTCCCCGTAGATGTGCGCTCCATTCGCCATTGCTGCCATACTGTTTTCCCTTCTAAAAAAAATCAATAAGACAATAATTGCTAAATATGGACAGCCATTTAATTTAGATAACATTGCTTTAATCTAAAGACGATTTTGTGGCATTAAATAGAAAAATAAAAATTTGTCACGGAAGAGTTAAAATATCAACCACATTTTTTAAAGGATAAGGTAATATTACTGCAACTACTGAATGAAAACTTGCAATATTTCGATGCTGAGAAAGTCATGCCTCACTGTCCCCACGGGCAGCTCGTCGACGCCAACAAGCAGCGTGTGTGAGTTGTGCAAATTGGAACTTTATATCACTTAGTACAACTTAGCTCAGCGTGTGAGAGGCCATTTCACTTCACTAACTTAGTACTCTAGCCGATGATTCACCAAAATGCCAATGTATAACTTACCATTTTTTTAGCGAAATGTACAACCTACTTGACCAAACTCTACAAAGAAATACTCAAATCATTGAGCCCGTACAAAATTTAACAAAAGGACCATAGGAACCATAGGAAGGGAAAGGAATGGCGGGAGGAGAGAAAATATGTTCGTTCCCCAACATAATACGATAACAATCAGAGAAATAAGTGATGTTATACGCTATTCTGGAATAAATCAAAGATACGCCCACAGGTTTAATTTGCGTGAAAGGGAGTACATGTTAGATGCTTATCCACCCGCTAGCAGCAATGCTCCTGCCGGAATAATCGACGAAGTGCCCTAGTTTTTCTCCTTTGTTGCTTCCGGATCTGCAAGAACAAAAAATTGAGATGGGGGAGAGGAGCCACAAGATGCCTAGTCCACGGCGGGATGCACCAGATGACAAAGGAGGCCGGCATTGGGGAATCGGCAGCCGACGTGGTTCGCTGTAGACGGACACGGACACAACGCCACCGATCTGGAGGCACGTCAGATTGGAGCAGGGAGTCGAAGCCTCGAAGGGGTGGTGAGGAGGCGCCAGTGTGGGCGAGTCCGAGAGGGCGCAGCGCAGGGTAGCGCCGGGCGATCGTGGTGGTGAGCGAGATTGGCGGAGAGGCGGGCGGGCGTGCCGGCACGCCTGGTTTAATTCTGTCTAGCGATGATATCGGTAGTGGAGATCGGCGCAGATTTTTTCGTCTGCTCGGCAGAGTTTTCGTCTGCCTATGGAATTTGCTAAGCGTACGTTTTGGTGATGGCTGTTATTAAGTGGACAGTCAGATCTAATCAGGTGGGTGTGATCGTGGGGTCAAAATTAGATTTTATTGTTCTGTGTACGTTAGTTGGAGTGTACTTAGAGAAGATAATGTTCGCTTGTTGAATAGTAGTAGAGATAATCAAGGCTATGAGGTGAAACAATTTAAAGATTGCCACATGCAAAATTTAAACAACTCCCCAACTCATTTTGTATCATATATATCATCAATAATTCTAATTGTTCACCATGCATGATTTTTCAATTGTCATTCCGTTGAGATAACTCAAAAAACTCTACAAAAAAGGTAAATAACCCTTTAATGGAGGATTCTCAGAATTAAACAATGTCTGTGATCTAAAAAAGGTAAATAGTCTAAGCAAAAATTCAAGCTGATTGAGAAGCAACAGCTAGCAGGAAACCATGAAGGAAGCAAGCAAGGGATCGATGGGGTAACATGCATGCATGCATGCTAGTACGAACTAAAACTTGATGTCGACGCCGAAGAGGCGGATGGAGGAGGACGAAGCTGTTGAGGCCGAAGAGGCGGATGGAGGCATGGAGCTGGTCGCTGGTGGCCTGAGATGAGCATCCCTGTGGAGCGCGTGCCTGCTCTCGTACCACCTTGGGTCATCGGCCGCCGCCTCCGCAGCGCCCCCGCCGTTGATCTCCCCGATGGCGCACGACCCTCCGCGCACGCGCACTCCGCGGCCTGGTCCTGCTCCAGCTGGTCTCCACCACGGCCACTCTCGGCCTCTTCTCCCTCTCCTGCTGCGGAAGCGGCGCCGGCGGCGGGTCGGCGGCGGCAGGAGCAGGTAGGCGGCAGCCCCTCTTGTGCTCCTTCAGCGCCTTGCGCCGATCGAAGATCTCGGAGCACACCAGGCATATGTGCCGCGCCACCGGCAGAGCCAGGACGGCGAGGACACCTCGGCCACCATCTCCACCGCCAAGACGTGGGGAAAACCGGCGGCCCGTAAAAGGAGCGCCAGCAGCTGCCACGCGCGGTCTAGCGTGGCGGCGCCGCGACGAAGGGCGTCCCTGTCTGAAGGCGGAGCGGGGACGGGTCGGCGAGGGAAACTTTCCGCGGGCCATGAGAGGCGGACGAGTGGGAGGATTTGCTACTGGCCGATCGACTGGGTGGTATGGAAGGTCCAGAATGGGGAATGGAGAAGAAGGCTCTAGGGTTTCCTGGAGCCGTGGCTGTTTTTTTTTTTTGTGAAACTGGAAATTCATTTCAAAACTAGACGTGCTGCACAGCAGAATCGCTGGAGGCTATGTTGCAATCAGATTCCAGGATCACTCTGAAGATGCCCAAATGTGCAGCAGCTTCCATAGCCGCAATACACTAAGGATGGCGAAGTCACCTCGGCCACCATCTCCACCGTTCGCGTCCACCACGATGGCCCTGACCACCACCGCCAAGACGAGGGGAAAACCGGCAGCCCGAAAAAGGAGCACCAACAGCTACCACACGCGGTCTTCCTCCTTGGTCAACATGGCCGCGCCTGGCCGGCAACGTCGCGGCCAGCCGCGCCGTCCCCGTCAACGGCGAGTGCTGGCTCCTCCTCTCGCGGCCGTCTTCTTCCTCCTCCTGCCGTTGCCCGTCTTCCACCTCCAGCAGTCGCGGCTTGTCTTCTCTATGTTGTTGGTGGGCCGGACCACTAAGGGGTGCGAGGAACGTTCCTAACTCTGCGGTAAGCAGGGTTTGCCAAATTTATGGAGGAAATCTATAGTATATAAATGGGAGTAATCCACTAAGGTTAATTCTCTCAACATGCAAGCCATCTACCTCAACATGCACCTTTGACCAATCCTAGCATGCCATGTTAGTGTTCCCGCCACATCAGCCTTATTAAAAAACTGTAGATAATCATTATTGGTCCACCTCATACTCCGTGAGTTACATGGCTTACTTCTTCCGTTGCCCGTGGATTACTTCTTCCGTTGCCCGCTAATGATGTACGTGATCTATTTATCAGTTCATCTTCCTGTCTACCTTTCGCTCACAATGAAAAAACTTTTTCCGGCTGCTCAGTTCCTCCTCCACGATCTCTTCCACCGTAACTGCACCCAAAAACTGTCCAAAAATAAGTGCACCGACGAAACCGAAGGGGCCACGATCTCCACGAAGGAGGTAGCTGAGCAGCTTTCTCTTAGCTTTTAAAGACGTTGATCGACTCGCGTTCACCAGATCGACTCGCATTCTTCCGCCGCCGGTGAGTTGTCACCTGACCTTCCCATTTTCATCCGCTTTTTTGTATGTTTGATCTGAACTTTTTTTATTTCACGAGGTTCTGTCCTGATCAACATGCCTCCAAATGTTACCGCTGCATGCTCCTCTATCTTTCCGTGACCTTGGATTGACCGAATTCTAACGAAGGAAGTATTCACAAGATTTTTGAGATAGATTGTATTGCACATGGTAGCTACGGTTAGGCAGCGGCGGAGCTGCACGTTAGCTGTGGGGTCAGCCGACCCCACAGCTTTTGAGCAAAATATACTAAAAACACTGTATACTTACTTACACTGTGAAGAAAAAATAAAAAAAAATTGTAATGACCCTACAGATTAATGAGGCTGGCTCCGCCACTACGGTTAGGTGAGAAACTGATGTTGTTCACTTACCTTCGTGGTTCAATTTTTATGGGTTTCTTTCTTTTAGACACTGTGTATAAGTGTGTTCCATGCACTTGGGCTTATGCATGGCTCCCGTGATTTGCTTTTTTCTTTTCAGAAGGAGTGTTCAGAGTGCAGTCTCCCGGATATGATTCAATGTTCAAATTAATTGCATTCTAATGGCTATGGCAACAAATCTAGAACCTCACGACTCCAACAACGATTCACTATCAAAGGAAGCCAAAATAATCTCAGTACTGTGAGTGACCGGTTTTGTTTATCGGTTTTTATTGCTCATGCTTTCCTTCTACTGCCATAAAAATAACCAATTCTTTCTCCAATCATAATTGTTTATTCTGCTGCGCAGGTTCCTGATTCTAAATAAGCAGCAAACCCGTTGGCCTTATCTTAGTTTGATACATGATGTTAGATGTTTTTTAAGAGTAATTAGTATATTATTTATCAAGTTAGTTCGCTGGAGATACATGACTTCAGCCGTTTTGTAGATACATGGTGACCTATATAGTTATTGTGTAATCAGTTAGTCAATGAAGCTACAGCTGTATGATGGATTTCAATGTATTCACTCATGTATTGCAACCGGAACATGCTATGAAGTTATATATTATTACTATCTGGAAGAAAATTTAGAGGGGACCAGAAAATTTTCAACAACTTGGACAATTGTACTTAAGATGATTTTTTGTTGCTTGCCGGCTTCATATTTGTAACCGAATTTTTCATCAGTTTACCTCTGAGTTCAAGTTATACTTATTCCATTTACTATGTGTTTGTTGATACCTTCTGTTCTTTTATTTTATGTTTCCATATATTTCCCCCTCCTTAGGGCGTCTCCAATGTTGATATAAGGAGGGTCATAAGGGCACTAGGGTCGGGCATAAGCAATTTTAAACGTTGTGGAACTGAGTCATAGCATAAGAAACGCTATGGTCGGCCATACCACTATTACCCGGCCACAACGAATATAAAATTCTTATTTCTCTTTCCTCTCTGCGTCGCACATGGGTCTGGGAACTGGGATAAGTAGTTTTGCTGGGAATCCATGTAATCTTCACCGTAGCTTTTGTACAGGGAGAAATTAAAGGGCTGCACATGGGGTCCACCTTAAGACCCAGGAAAATACTTAAGCATTGGAGGACTACCATTCCGCTATAGCACTGATGGTTGGTCCCAGCTTATGCCGCACAGAATACTTAAGCATTGGAGACGCCCTTAGTGCATGATGATCCTACACTATTCGGCAGCAACGCGGGGGAATCATTTGCTGCACTATTTAAATAGGCGGATTATTTGCTGGGCTTCCAAAACCTGTCATGGGTGATGGGCCGAACTGACGATGTGTTTGCTCAACTCCTCAACTGCAACCCACGCACCGGCACCGGAGGTCTCGCCGTTGCCGCCGCCGCCACCACTACCGCGCCGTCGCAGCAGCCATGCTCCGCCTCCGGGCGTGCATCCTCACCCACCTCCTCTCCTCTCCCTCCGCCCCTCCCATCTCACCTCTCCACAGACTCCTCTCCGCGGCCACCGCCGCGCCCGCCGTTTCCCCAAGCCATGGCTTCGCCGTCGAGGACTACCTCGTCGAGACCTGCGGCCTCACCCGAGCACAGGCCCTCAAGGCCTCCGCGAAGCTCTCCCACCTCAAGTCCCCCTCCAAGCCCGACGCCGTCCTCGCCTTCCTCGCCGACCTTGGCCTCTCCGGCGCCGACGTGGCGTCCCTCGTCGCCAAGGACCCCAGGTTCCTCTGCACCGGCGTGGACAGAACTCTGGGACCTATTGTCATCGGGCTCACCGATCTTGGCCTATCGCGTTCTGAGATCGCGCGCCTTGCCTCGCTCGCCCCGCTCAGCTTCCGCTGTAGATCCGTCGTGTCCAACCTACCGTACTACCTACACCTCTTTGGCTCATACGAGAACTTCCTCCGGCTACTCAAGAAAAACTCCATTTTCCTCTCTTGCTGCCTGGAGACAATGGTCAAGCCCAAAGTCGCGCTCCTGCGGGAGTGCGGGCTAGGTGCTTGTGATATTGCCAAGCTGTGCATCACTCAGCCATGGCTGCTCACCACCAACCTGGAGCGCATACCTGTGATGGTAGAGCGCGCCGAAAGTCTTGGAGTGCCCCGTGGGTCTGTGATGTTCAGGCATGCGCTGAGCGCTGTTGCCTTCCTTGGCGAGGAGAAGATGGCCGCCAAAGTGGAGAACTTGAAGAACACGTTCAGGTGGTCGGATGCTGAGGTGGGTATTGCAGTTTCTAAGTTTCCGAGGATGCTGACGAGTTCTAAGGACATTCTGCAGAGTAGGTCAGAATTCCTCATCTCTGAGGCGAGGTTGGAACCGGCCTACATTGCTCATCGGCCGGCAATGCTCACTTATAGCTTGGAGGGCCGGCTCAGGCCTCGGTACTATGTTGTGAAGTTCCTTAAGGAAAATGGATTGCTAGATCCTGACCGGAGCTACTATTCTGCAGTCATGGTGACCGACAAGGTATTCATGGAGAAGTACATATCCCCTCACAATGAAGCTGCACCATACCTCGCTGAAGATTATGCAACCGCTTGCAAAGGGGAAGTGCCTGCTAGATTCAGATTTTCTTGAACCAAGGGCGGGCTATGAAAAATGGTAACTCTGTGTTTGTTGTCTGCTGTTGTATGTCTGTTAGATGCTGGTTTGGTCGCTGCTAGCGAGTGATGAAACTGATAATTTCATTCCTGAATCCTGATGTGTTAATGCCATTATTCAGTGGAGAGGAAACCATGGCTTGGTTATGAATTATTCATCCTCACGCCATGTTATTTAACACACATATTTCATCTAAGAAAATGTGACATCAGGCCATTCTGCAATGTGCAGTGCATTGAAATTTCTATTTTGAAATTAGTCGCCGGTGGCTGGCGCACTGCAACAGTTTTATTATTTTCACTAGCACATCATAAAGTTATTATTTGCAGCTGTCCCTGCAATTGATAAAAGTGGTATTGTGTTGCTCATTGAGATTAAGAAATGAGTAGAACAATTCAGTTTAGAACACAGAGTTATACTCATCACAGATGAAAAAAGGTTCATATTTCTAGTGTATAATGATATAATCTGTCAACTTGCAATCACTACAGGTCAGATTTCTGTGTATGACAGCAAGAAAAGCTAGCACATCCTGGATTTGGCTGTCATTTAATCATCTATACTTGCAATCCTATTCCACAATTATACATTTTCTACCCTATTCAAAAGTTAGTTAAACTGTCTCCAACAATGTGTTTCACAGTTGTGTTTGTAGCAAATCGTCGAGGTCTGTCTAGTGCAATTTTCAGCCTCTCTAATAGGAAGTATTGAGAGTATGTACGTTCGTGGATGCCCATCAATATTGTTCTGCATGGGCTTTTGAATCTCTGTGAGTCTGTGGCAAGAGCTAGGTGTTTTAACTGAATCCGTTGTAGCTGAATCTGTTTATTGACTGTTGTACATTTCACACTTGATTCTTCATTTTATCCATTCTGGTTTGCACTTGTCATATGAGAACTCTGATGAACTGCTGCCTCCACATACCTCATTTTAGTATTAATTCTTCGCTGAGCATCGACACTAATGCAGCCATGCAGGTTCATACACACACCGTACTTTTTGAGTTGACATGGAAATCAAATATACTTGTTTCTTATAAGAAATACATGGATATATCTTTTTTGTGTAGAGCGCAGCTCAAGCCTGAATCTATCCAATGGCAGAAAACCCATTTGGTTACATGTTGTTTCTGCCTTTACTTTATCACAGAGGGGACTATTCTCACTTTGCATGTCACAGGTCGTCTCACCAAGTCATTGTATAAGATGGATGGATGTTCAATGTGTAGATCAGATAGGGTGCGAGCAAGCATCTTATTTTCTTAGTGTAAACAATACTATCATGACTACTAAAAAATTCAATGGTACATGTGACATTTCATATTCATATTTTGTATTGAATTCCTTTGTATGGCAGTATCATATTTGGATTTGAAGTTTGAACTGAATGAGGCACACCATAAGTGGAGATCTCTTGGATGCACATTTATGTCTCCCTGCTCCCTTCTTTCACCATCATGCCCATTCCCGTTTTACAAACAACCCACAGATACACGAGAAGGCAAAAAGGCAAGTGAGCTACATCAGTGTCATATAAGACTATAAGACCATCTGTATCCCTAGGTGCTAATCAGAAGCTAAATGTGAGAGGAAATTTTCATTTTACAAATAGCGATCATATGGGGGATTTTGGATCCAGTGTCCATTTCTTGAAAAATATCCCCTCTGAAAGTCAGATGTAGGTAGTTCTTATATTCTGTATCATTCCAAATGTCCCCCAGTGGAGGGAATTACTTTGCTTGTACGATGTTGCACAAGAGGTCCAAAATCTTCTAGTATTTAGCAGAAGAAAAGAGATTCTTCTGTGTGCTCAGGAAGGTCAACTGTGGGGGCCCTGAAGACTTGCTTTTCAACTTGGTCATAAGGTTTGCTTAGCTTAATGTAAGTTTTTCTTTGATTGTAACAGTTTGCTTTATTTGACTGCCAGTTTCCAATTCCCTAAATCAGTATTCTTTCTCCTTCATTTGACCGCCGGTGCAGTTCTACGTGGATACCGTGAAGGAAATGCTTCACTTTCACTTCATATCTGAGTCACCTTTGCAAACGTAATGCCTTCTCTATCATGGTCAACCTACAGATGTTTTACTGAAGAGAACATCAGCAACATCAAGTCATCAACTATGGTAAGGTGCAACTCAACAGCCTATGGAGGCAATTACTAAGTTGATGATTTCTTTTCTTGTGAGATGCATTATTATTTTAATCATTTAGTCACACTTGCCCTTCTTTCTAGTGTAGCCACGTCTGTCCCATGTCATGTATCAGATATACTCCGTTTCAAAATATTTGCTCGTGATCTTAGTAAGATCTGATTCACAATTATTGTCCGTTGACGAAACCAAGAGTGCAGTTATTGCAACATTTGACTGTATATTCCTGCCTGCGAGTTGCATTATATTAGTTACTACAGTGAAAAGGAAGGCGTGACATTTATTGACTAGTGCAGTGTCATGACTTCCAGATGTTGGCTGGCGTGACATTTATTTATGATGCATTGCATGTATTAGTTCGCCTAGCTTCTCATGTCTCTGATTTTCTGCTTCGTTCGTGAATGAGTTCATAACCTTGTGTTTCTGCGGAAAGAGAATTCCGCTATTGTAATTGCAAATTTAACGAATCATGTTGACCTAGTTAGTGCCCATCTTGGACATTGCCTTTGGAAAGAAACAAAAATGTGTTTTGTATGATACATATTTTGAATGTATATTTGTTTCTTCTTCCGTTTTGTCATCAAGTACCTTATAGAGCTATTTCATACAGGTCGCAGCTGCTCACTCATGCTACTTAGTCGCTGAACTAAATATTGACCTGGACCACTTGAAATGTCCTTGAACACACTCCAGTATTATTCTGTTATACTATATTCCAAACCCCGTTCTGCATTGCAGCTGAGGTTTGCCTTTCTAATAGATTGATCATTAATCCGCTTGCTCTGCTTTTGTTTTTTATGGTGGGTATTAGACAATTCTTGCGCCTGCAAAAACTCGTTGGAAAGATATTTACCTTGATTGATATATTATCAGCACAAATGAGTACGCCATTCCACAATTGCCATTTAACCAGCACGAATGAGTACGCCATCTGCGCCAATTCCACAATTCACCTGCAGCTATACTTTTTTTAAAATAGCTCATCAGTAATGACCATGTCATCATTAATGCCATCGCCTTCACTGCATTATGTAAGTGCAATGGCAGAGATGTCACTTGCAGGAAGAATGCACACAACAGAAAGCGTTTTTTTTTTTTAGACTAAAGACCTGGAATATTACTACCTATATCAAAGGAGCACAAAACCGCGATCGGTGAACTGTAGCTACTGTAGCAAATGAACAGTACGCTACAGGCACCGATTCGCGCCGTCGGCAGTCGATCCGACGGTCCACGGGCGTCCCCGGCACGTTTTTGCAAAAAAAACCTCCAGAAAACGGAAATCGAACCCGTAGTCCACGAAAACGCGAGGCGAGGGACCGATTCACGAATTACGAAAAAACCATGGACCTTTCTGTAAAACCGTCGGCACAATCCCCCTTCCCTTTCTCTCTCTCTCCCGCGACGGCCGACCGCCGCGCCGCCGCCGACGCGCGCCCTCGCCGCCACGCTCCTCCCCGCTCAAATCGACGGCCAAGGTTAGCTCCGCCGCCGTCTCCCCTTCCTCCTCGCCGACGAACGGCTGCCGGGACGCCGCCTGGGCACCGGAATCGTCCACGCCGCTCCCGCCCTCCGCCGCCGCCGATTCGGTCGCTGCCGGCGTCTCCGGCGACAAAACGGTCCACAACGCCGCCACCTGCGGGTGCCCAGCGTCCGACGCGTCCAGCCGCGCGGACTCGCTCGCCGTGCTTCGCCGCCGGCGTCCGTGTCGCCGCCGCGGCAGAGCCCGGCCATCGGTGAAGTCACCGTGACGTCGCCACGGGCCTGGGCTGGGGCAGATGGATTGCTTGCTGGGCCGGGCCGCTTGCTGTGTGGCTGGCTCGGCCCTTCCTTATTTTTTCTGCTTTTTCCCCTGCTTTTCTTTTTTCAAAAACTTCTACAACTTTTCAAATACAGCTAAAAATAATTTCTTACCAAATTCCAACAATTTGTAAATTTCAAAACAGCCATTACAAATACTTTAGAACCTTTCCCGAAATATTTCAAATCTACGAAAATTTCAAATAATACTTAAAGGCTCATTTGACACCTTTACGTCATTTGAGGGAAAAAAAACAAGGACTCCATAATTTTCTTTTGAACTCAAATAAAAACCAGAAAAAAAATATCATCAACATCATTCAATACAACAAACCAAAAAAATATTTTCCCAGCAGAAAAAACATCTCACTTAAATAGAGTTTGTTAAATAGGATATTTCAAATTTTGAATTTTACCGCACGCCGCATATGACCAAATTCCAAATTCGAAAAATGTTTCCTACTCATATATACCCATTAGGACAATACAATAAATATATCAAAGTGGCCAGCAAAAAAAAACCAGATGCACTTCCTCTAAACATTATTTGGAAAAAAACTGTGGAATCAAATTCATGTGGACTTCCCTAATTTCAATTAAATAATGTCGTCGAAATACAACCATGTTCAAACATTTCAAACCACTAAAAATTTGAATATTATACACAATATATCCGAAAAAACTCACAAAAAAATGCTCAAACATTTCAAACCACTAAAAATTTGAATATTACAAAATTTGAATATTACACACAATATAACCAAAAAAAAACTCACAAAAAAAAAATGCTGACTACTCATAAGAAAATAAAAAACATGTTCCAATTAACTCAACTAAATATACCCACTAGAACAATACAATTAAAATATCAAACTGTCCACAAAAAAAAATGTTTACTACTCATGTATACCTCGCACCACAAAAAAAATTCGAATATTTGAAAATTCTAATTACTTTCCAAAATTTGTCCATTTCATCCAGCAGAAAGAATATCAATAACATATCCGAACGGTCGGAAAAAATAAATACTACGTACGTATAGCAAGAAAACAAACATGTCTTCAAATTCCAAATTGCTCAACATCTCACGAAAATCCAAATGCACTTCCTCTAAACATTATTTTAAAAAAGTCATACCTTCAAATTGTGGATTTGATTTAAATTACACTTCAAAAAATATCAAATAAAAAAATATTTCCTACAATTATTCAGCTAAAATAAACATGTGCTACAAATTGAAAAAATTACCAAATTTCCACACTTTCCAAAAAAAGAATATTTCCAATTTTGAATTTCACCACACGCCCCATATGACCAAATTCCAGATTCAGAAAAAAAATCAAAAATTACGACGGCTTCCAAATTTGAGCATTTGGAAGCCAACAAAAAAAATACGAATAGCTTCCCACTTTCACCAATTTTTAAGATTCACACAAATTATAAATCAATATCTCCGAATATATCCATTGGAAAAAAAGTAACATACCAAAACCATCAGAAAAAAATACATACCCTAATTACGTTTAAAAAAATAGAATATTCAAATTCTTCCAAATTATATAAAAAAATACACACTATCGCAAGCGCGGCGTGACGCCGCGCGAAATTCCACTAGTATTAAGTAAAGAACGCGAGATTACAAGAACCATCCAGCTCTAGGACAGCTGTCACCATTTTACAGAAAGAACCCTGATAAAAAAGAAAATTACAACCATGCCCTCGGGTTCCTCCATGAACATCGAGTTCCACCGCCGCAAAAACAGGAGCCATCGCCTCGCCGGAAGAGAGGACGAGCCCCCAGCAAGACGCGGCCAGATTGAACCTTTAGAGGACAAAGCCTTGTTGAAGTCGCCGCTAAGAGCCACCCGACGTGAAATGCCGGGATCTGTGGAAGGAGGGTTGCGCATCAGCGGGGGCGACGCCCCGATTCACTCCGACGGTCAGGTCCGCCTCGCCGGCCGGAGCCAGTAGCAAGATCCGCATAAGCTCACACCAGGGGACAGCTAGGAACAACACCCAAACCTCAGCATCGAGATGACCTGCAGATCGATGCCCCTCTTCATCTCCACCACCACGGTAGCCCGGAAGAGGATGAACACCAAAAGCATCGCCTCGATCTGGGGGGCACAAACCGAGCTTTATTGAAGGGGATGAAGCTGCAGCAACGCCGCCTGTCTCCAACTTCAACCAGAGAAGCATCACAAGCAGGCACACCACCGCCACCCGCCGCCGGCAGCAGCTCGCGAGCTCCAGCGACGAAACCCCATACGGCATAGCGCCAGTCGCCACTGGGGCAGATACCAAACCTAAACTACCCTACACTACTGCTGTACACGGGAAGGGTCCCTCACCCAATCTCAACACCGGCAGCGGCCGGAGAGGAGAGGGGAGGGGCCAGGCGGCCCGGATCTGGAGAAGCGGTGGAGACGGAGGAAAGGATAGAGACGAGTTCTAAACTGGAAGGGGAGAAGGGAGAGGGCAGGTGAGCGAAGCGATAACCACCACGTTGAATCCCAACAGAAGACATAAGTACCAGTTTCGGGGTTTTACTGAAGTCTGGTTCAGAAACGCTTAACAGAAAGCGTTTCTGAACCAGACTTCAGTAAAACCCCGAAACTGGTACTTATGTCGTAATAGAGGAACTTTTGGCAATGGCAGAGTATCTCTGCCACTTTGTTCAGTTTGTCATATCGACATGGCTATGCTAATCTATGCAGTTCAACGTTTTTTACAGAGGATCTTCTTCACAATGTAGCTTCAGTTTTTTTTTCACGGGTGACAGCTCGGCATGATCTTCTGGTCATGACCTGATCCGTGCAACCTTGGTAGACTGCTGTTCCCCAGGAGATTCAACCGCAAAAAGGGCTCTTCACAGTAAATCAAGTGAACAGCCAGGACTAAATAGCCAATCATGAATGAAACTCTGTGAAAACAGAGTTGTCCTAGATAATTACTTGGTTTCTTAGTGTTTGTAGTGTTCTTTACTTGTGATCGAAAGCAGCATGTGGATGCCATTCTATTTTGTTGCGTTTTTGTGTGTATAAGAAACGAAATCTTGACTATGTTGATATTATTCTTTGGAGATGAATCAATTCTTTTGCCTCTATTAATAACCATGAAAGAGCTGATTGCCCCAATTCTTTTGCCCCAATGTCAAAATAGTTGATGCAATTCGTTTATATTTTGCTCTTGGTCACCTGACACTAATTGTAAAGAAATTGTGTACAGATTGTGTTGATACTAGTTCTGCAGCAATGGGGGTTCATATAGCACAGTTTGTCTTTTTCTCGCTTTAATTCCCAATTGGTTTTGTCAACCATTATGTCCAGATCACATGAACTATCTCTTCTTTTAAATAGATTTACAAAATCATGTAATTTTCTGGAAATGGTCATATTTTTTATATAAAAAAGATGCAAGCTATGTTTCTATCCAATACCAAGGTGCATGGACTTTTTTGCGTAAATTTTCCAAACCATTTTTTTAAGTCCATGCATACCCGTGTTCAAATACTCGCTATGTCTCTAACTAGGTAAAAAAGTCAATCATTTCTAAATTTGACCAAATATATAGATACATATAATAGTGAATCTATTATTCTTGCCTTCATATTGTAGACATTCTATAATTTAAAATGATTTTTCCCACCTCGAGAGATACCTGCCCTTTATGTTTTCCCCATGCTACCATACTCCCATTTGATCTAGCAGCATCTGATTTGCATGATGTTTTAGTGGATTATCTTTAAGTTGTTTCGAGGAGAAAGGGGATGACCGAGATAATTTCCCGCAACCATGTTTACATCTTTGGAGCATCCTGACGTTGGCGATGGCTAGCAGGTTGATTCAACATGATGGAGTTGTGTAGTTCTTGAAGGTTGTTAGTTAGCTTTTAAGCAAACAATTGTATTACTCCCTCCATTTCAAATTAATTGACACGGATTTGTCTAAATACGAATGTATCTACATAATAAAGCATATTTAAATACATCCGTATTTAGGTAAATCTGCCGACTATTTGCTGGGCTTTCAAAACCTGTCATGGGCCGAACTGACGATGTGTTAGTTCAATTCCAAAACTGCAACCCACGCACCGGCACGGGAGGTCTCGCCGTTGCCGCCACCGCCGCCGCCACCACTACCGCGCCGTCGCCGCAGCCATGCTCCGCCTCCGGGCGTGCATCCTCACCCACCTCCTCACCTCTCCCTCCGCCCGTCCCATCTCACCTCTCCGCCGACTCCTCTCCGCGGCCACCGCCGCGCCCGCCGTTTCCCCAAGGCCCAAGCCCTAGCTTCGCCATCGAGGACTACCTCGTCGAGACCTGCGGCCTCACCCGAGCACAGGCCCTCAAGGCCTCCGCGAAGATCTCCCACCTCAAGTGCCCCTCCAAGCCCGACGCCGTCCTCGCCTTCCTCGCCGGCCTCGGCCTCTCCAGCGCCGACGTCACCGCCCTCGTCGCCAAGGACCCGCAGTTCCTCTGCGCCAGCGTGAAGAAAACCCTGGAGCCCGTCGTGACCGGGCTCGCCGGTCTCGGTCTATCGCGTGATGCGATCGCGCGGCTCGTCCCGCTCGCCCGCAAGAGCTTCCGCTGTAGATCCGTCGTCTCCAATCTACAATACTATCTGACCCTCCCCGGCTCCTCCGAGGACCTCTTCCCGGTGATCAAGCGCAACTCCTACTTCCTTGCAAACAACCCGGAGCGAATCCGGGCCATGGTCGCGCGCACCCAAGGTTTAGGTGTGCCGCGCCACTCTCCAATGTTCGGGCGAGCCCTGCAGGCTGTTGCATTTAATAACGACGAGAAGATTGCTGCCAAACTGGAATACTTGAAGAAGACGTGCAGGTGGTCGGATGCTGAGGTAGGCATTGCCGTGTCTAAGGCTCCAGGTGTGCTGATGAAGAATAAGGACATGCTGCAGCGCAGGTCTGATTTCCTCATCTCCGAGGTGGGGCTCGAACCAGCTTACATTGCTCGTCGGCCGGCATTACTCTCTTATAGCCTGGAGGGCGGCTCAGACCTCGCTACTGTGTTCTAAAGTTTCTCAAGGAGAATGGATTGCTTGAGCATAAGCGTAGTTACAATACAGCAGTGTTTGTGAGTGAGAAGGTTTTCATCGAAAAGTTCATATGCCCTCACAAGGAAGCTGTGCCACACCTTGCTGAAGACTATGCAGCCGCTTGCAGAGGGAAAGTGCCAGCTAATTTCAGATTCACATGAACCAATAATGGGCTATGCAAGCTGGTAACAGGGTACTGGCACAGCTAGGTTTTCACTCTGAGTAGTAAGCTAGTAATTCCTGTCTCAGTGTTCTTTGCTTAACTGGATGTTGGTTGATGCTATAGCATGTAGGTTACATATTGATTTGGGTGTTGCTAATCCCATATGAAACTGATAGTATGATTTTGTTAGTCCTGGTATGTTATTAAATCATTCAGTAGAGAAGAAAGGATCACACTGTTCTGAACTTGTTCATCCTCATGTCTTGTTGGCACACATATTGGAACTAAGCGAGTGAGCTGAGGCATGATGCGATGCTCTGAAGTATCAGCGAGTATAATGTCCGTACAGTATTTATCTTTATGTTCTCGAATAGCAATTGCAGTTTTCATTGTAATCCTCAACCTGTCTTCTATCAAAGAAAGTCCTCATTTTGGCCATGAAGGTGGTATGAAGTTCAAAATTCCCCTTTGATAATTTTTTTGAAATCCTTTTTTAACGGTGAACAATTTTGGATTTGTTGGTGGCCCAATGTGTTGATCACTGCCAAGGTTGCAGTTTTGATCTAATTTATTGGTTACTGGCAAAGAAAGAGCTCTGGATTGATGATCAGTTGTGTGTCATAGAGATGAGATTAGGCTAGGGGAAGAGGTTGGCTGATGAAGTGAATTACCAGGTGAGGAAGATGGGGGTGGGCATGAATTAGAAAGTACTGTTTCCTCAAGCAAAAAGTGGCTGGGCAATAAATAGGACAATTACTGACTGTTTTACTAAATGTTGCGGACCGATGGTCCCTTTATTTTTTCCAGGAGAAGAAGTGCTGAAATTGGATAGATGCATGGTGCTTTCTTCTTGAGATAATGGCTGCCTGGCTCGGGCTGAGCACAACAAAAGTTTCTGTATGTAGTAAGCTCGTAATTCGGTGTTCTCTGGCTAACTGGTGTTGGTTGTAAGCTATAGCATGACTCTTACATTTTGGTTTGGTTGTAAACAAAAGCTGATAATTTTATTTTTGAGTCATGTTATGTGATATGTCCATTACATAATCTATTAGAAAGGCAAGCATAGCATGGTTATGAATTGATCGTCCTCATGTCATATTGGCATGTATATTGAAACTAAGAGAGTGTGAGGTCAGGCCATTCTGCAAATTGGTTGGAGTACCAACGAGTAGATTAGAGTATGTGGTCTCTGGATATTTCTAATGTCCGATGCAGTTTTCAGTGCAATCCTCAATCTATTTTTCTACGCAAGAAGGTTCTCAGTTTGGCCATTGAGATGATATCAGAGTTTCATGTGAAATGAACTCGTAATATTTTCCTTCAAAAGACATTTTTGGACTTACTCTATTTGCGGGGATGATACAATATGTGGATCACTGTTGCCGAGGATGCGGTTTTGATATAATTTTATGGGTACTTGGCTACTTGCTCGTAGATCTTCTGTTTCGCTGGAATTTGTTGATTGCTCCATGCTCATTTACAATGGAAAAACTCTAGTTCTTCGAAGCTGAATATTTTCCTTCTTTCTGAAGTAGCTTTGTGTTTTGAATGATAAACTGCTGCGAAAGAAGGTCATGGCTTACTAGTTTGTATCCGTTTTACCTTTATTCTTCTCTTGTACCTTTTTAATATCTTAATGACATCAGTGCAACAATTAGAATTTGGGTAGACGTCCTCCCCATGTAGGTGTTGCATTACATAACAGATAATTTGAAGGCTCGTAGATATCAGTCTGGAAGGCCTTACATCAGTTGAGTAGTGTTATATTTGTTTGCTTTCAGCAACATCCCACACTGTTGGCTGGCATACATGTCGCCGTACATATGTGATGGCGTCGTCAACTCAATCATAACTGAACACACTTGACCTCACAGAGATATTTGATACAGGTTACAGCTGCTCACTTATGCTACATAAGTCTCTGAAGTAAACATTGACCCGTACTCTGAAGTGCTAGATTATGTTTCATGGTGTAGACCTCTCGAACATTTGCCAAGCCTGAAGCCATTAAGGTCCGTTATAATTTTCTCATTACCAGCGAAATTTTCAACCTTAAATGCAAGTTTACTTCAAAACTTCTTTTGTCGTGTACTGAACAAGAGGCCTTGATCCACAACGTGTTCTCAATAATCGTTGTGTGGAAATGTAGGTACTGTGTTGCATTGTCTGTTATAATTTTTCTGCCATTCACTACTCTGAACTAATATGTTTGAAATGCAACTACAGAGGAGTGAGGACAGAGGTTCACGGATATACAAAGGTTCTGGGTAATTCTCAGAATATATCTACATATAGGCTGATATACGCATACTGCATACATGCTTGTGGAAGTCGGAATGGGCACTGATCCCTTGATGTAGGTTTTTGCCTTGTGCATGATATCAGTGATTTCCTTGGACTATGTGCTTGTATAGTATAAACCAATTAAATCACCTTTTCAAGGTGCGGAACTAAGAGAGGTAGCAGAGTGTTTGGCGAGGAAGATATTTCAATCCTCTCCTTTAACTTCTTAGTGTATTAATTTCAGAGTACGCGATCCAATAACATGCATAGGAGTGTTTCACGATTTCGTTGGAGCGGCTCCCTGTCCGCACTGCAGAAGACATGGGGATTTGTTTCAAAATTCCATCAGGTACCTATGCAGCTACGGAATCGCAGTATCTCTGCAACTTTGTTCAGTTATTCTTGTCAACATAGCAAACACTAATTCTAAGATGACGAAGCTTGGTGAAATGCCGATTTCTCTTCCTCTTGTTGATTTCTTCCTGATCCCGCTCCAAATCTGATGCCCTCCTCCATCCGCTTCCCCTCATTCCATTGATTTATCTTGGTTACTCTTCCACAATTCCAAAATCCCAACAAACCTCTCTCGAAAAGGATAGAAGTAAAGAGGAAAAGTCCTGTACGCAGCCTGCCTCGCCTTTCTTCGTCGGCGCGTTCTTGCTCCGCCGCTGCCAGATCTTACCTAGTCGAGCGGAGCCATCTGCTGCCGGCCAAGGCCAAAGAAATTTCAGACATCTCCCTTCCGGCGAAGGTATGAATCTCTTAGCCTTAAATTGTCGGGGCTGTGCGGGGTTCGCGGCAATTCAGGAAATTCGCCAACTGGTGGAGTTTTACAAACCAAAAGTGGTCTTTCTTTCTGAAACGAAGATGTGTGCCAAGCGCTCTGAGAGCTTGCGATGGAAGCTGGGTTTTCAGAATGCTTTTGCAGTGGATTGCTCTAATACCAGCAGTGGTGGTTTAGTGATGTTTTGGACAGATGAACTCAGTGTGCGACTAAAAGGTTACAACAAGTATTGTATAGATGTGTGGATTGCTGATGGTTCAGGAGACGATGAGTGAAGATTCACTGGATTTTATGGTGAACCGAAGCGTCAACTACGAAATGAGTCATGGCGGCTTCTAAAGTTTCTCCGACATGCATCCACCCTTCCCTGGATATGTGCAGGAGACTTCAATGAAGTACTCACAGCAGAAGAACACTTTGGAAGGAATGGTCAGGAGGAGTGGCAGATGGCCGGATTCAAGGAGGCAACAGAATATTGCAACTTTACTGATCTTGGGTATTCAGGTTTGCCATATACTTGGGATAACCGGCAAGAGGGTGAAAATAATGTGAAAGTAAGACTTGATAGGGCCCTTGCAGATGATAAATTCTTGGACCATTTTGGGACAACTTCGGTCGCCCATATTCAGCTTACCGAATCTGACCATTGTGCATTACTAATTAAAATCGGGGATTATATTTCCCCTGGGGCCGGAGGGGCTCGATATCAGTTCAGATATGAAAACATGTGGCACCGCGATCCTTCATACTTTCAGCTGGTTAATTCCTCTTGGTTCTCAGCGGGACAGAATATGCAGGATATTGGAATGGCTTTGAGGAATATGCAGGTGGCACTATGCAACTGGAGTTATAACACTTTTGGATCAGTACGTGCTGAAATGAAGAAGTTGCGCACTAGACTTGTGAAGATTCGAGGCCGAAGCTTATGCTCAGGACCAACAAGGGAAGAAAGAAATGTACAGAAACGCATATCCGAATTACTAGCTCGTGAGGAGGTTATGATGAGACAGCGGTCCAGAGTGCAGTGGCTAAAAGAAGGCGACCGGAACACGTCGTTCTTTCAAGCTAAATGTAAACAACGCAAAAGGCAAAATTTCATCCAGTCTTTGAGGAGAGATGATGGAGTTATCTGCAGTGAGCAGAACTAGTTACAGTTGATGGATACCAGCTACTTCTCTACCTTATTCACGGCTCAAGAAGACCTTCGGCTAGAAGAGGTGGTTCATTATGTACCCCGCAAAATATCAGATGAAATGAATAGCATATTATGCAATCCATTTATGGAGAAGGAAGTAGAACAAGCCCTTTTCATGATGAAACCCAACAAATCCCTGGGCCCTGATGGTTTCACAGCTGGTTTTTTTCAAACATACTGGGATATTTTGAAGAAGGATGTGTGTGCAGCTGTGATAAACTTCTTGAATGGTGGAATTTTCCCTGACGAGATGAACTCGACGATCCTCGTGTTGATCCCAAAGGTGAGACATCCTCAGTCACTTTCTGAATACAGGCCCATTTCTTTATGCAATGTGATATACAAAATTTGCTCTAAAGTGCTTGCAAATCGGCTACGAATGATTTTGAATGATATCATATCCGCTGAGCAAAGTGCTTTTATACCGAGACGACTTATTACGGACAATGTGTTAATTGCATATGAATGGATACATTACCTGAGGAAAAAGAAAGGGAAATCAGGAGCTTGTGCACTTAAACTGGACATGTCCAAGGCGTATGACCGGGTAGAATGGCCATACTTACAATCCATTATGACCAAGATGGGCTTTCATACTCGATGGGTTGACATGGTCATGAGATGTGTAGAATCAGTGTCCTTCTCGGTGAAGATGAATGGGCAACTGTCAGAAAGATTTAAACCATCAAGAGGGATTCGACAAGGTGATCCCATATCTCCATATCTTTTTCTACTTTGTGCAGAAGGACTATCAAGTTTACTAAAATTTTCAGGCCCTCAATTCCTATGCAAAGGTGTTAGGGTAGGCATTTATGCACCATGGATCTCGCACTTGATGTTTGCAGATGACTGCCTTGTTTTCACACAAGCTTCCAAGCGGGGAGCAGAGCATTTGCAAAGAATTATTGAGATGTATCATAAAGGTTCAGGACAGCTGGTCAACAAAAGTAAATCAACAGTCTTTTTTAGTTCAAACTGTGGATATGAAGTTAAAGCCTCTGTGCTGGAAGTCTTGGGGATTGAGAAAGAGGCCTTGGAAGAAAAGTATTTGGGGCTGCCTACAACACTTGGTCAGAATTCGAAGACTGCGTTCGAAAAGATTACTACACAGGTCAAAAACCTTGTTGGGGGTGCTTGTGAAAAGAATCTTAGTATGGCTGGTAGGGAAATTTTTGTGAAATCAATTGCTCAAGCAATTCCCACTTACTCCATGAGTTCTTTCCTACTTACTAAGAACACCTGCAAGAAAATCACATCAGCCTTGGCCCACTATTGGTGGGGTGGTGATCGTCAAACACGAAAAATGCATTGGAAAAATGGGAGGACATTGCCATACCAAAAAGTGAAGGAGGAATGGGTTTTCGGGATATGCGGCAATTTAACATTGCAATGTTGGGCAAGCAAGGATGGCGTCTGCTTGCGAATCCTGATACTCTATGTGCACGTGTATTAAGGGGTAAATATTATCATGACAGAGAGTTCATGCAAGCAACAAAGAAAAAGAATATGTCTCACACTTGGAGAGCAATACTGATGGGAAGACAAGTTCTGGAGTTGGGCATGATTAAAAGAATTGGTAATGGTACCTCTACAGATGTATGGAACGATAAATGGATACCTGGGGTTCCAGGCTTTAGACCGTTATGCAAAAGTTTGAATGCTAGTGCAAAAATGGTGTCTGACCTGATAATAAATGAGGGCTGGAACCATGATGCTTTGAAGGATAATCTGTTGCCACTGGATGCTGATGCGGTTACTCGAATCCCACTAGGGAAGTTTGAAGAGGATCAATGGGCTTGGGCGCCCGAGAAAAATGGTGTTTATACTGTCAGATCAGCGTATCATTTGCTGACTCGGGAGGCCCAAAAAAAGAAAGACAAAACTGAATCTTCTAATGCAGGTCGGGGCATTCCATGGAAATTACTATGGAAGCTAAGTGTTCCGCCAAAAGTCCGGTCATTTTGGTGGTGTGTACTTCATGATTATATACCAGTTCGGAATAATCTACGGAAGCGTCATATTGAGAAATTAAGTCAGTGTATCGACTGTGGAGCTGACGAGGAAACAACTTTCCATGCTTTGCTGGACTGCCCGCTAGCTCGCTGCTTCTGGGAAGAGCTGAAAGCATCAACAGGTATAAAACTTCCACCTCTACACCTTGTAACATGGGCTATAGATATTCTTGATACCTCCATATGCCCTTCCGATCATACTAGTATAATCCTGTGTGGAATGTGGGTTGTCTGGTGTGAGAGAAACAATCGGCGTCATGGAGAAAAATGTAGAACTCTGAGAGCTGCCTGCAAATGGGCCATTGATATCGCCCTTGATCTGGCACAAGAAGCAGCGCCGAAGATCAAAGTGAAAATGGGAGCACAAGGTCCTACAGGATGGACTAAACCAGAAGCTGGTGTGCTCAAACTGAACTGCGATGGTTCATTTAATGGAGAGAAACATACTGGAACAACGGGCTGCATTGTCAGGGATTTAGATGGAAGGGCCCTTGGAGCGGGAGCTCGGTACTACGGTGCATTGGAGGATGCTTTGCATGCACAGGCATTAGCACTGCGAGATGGAGTTGCTTTTTGTAATCGTTGGCTTGACTGCAATCTGAGAGTGGAGACGGACTCTCAAGTACTCCCTCCGTTCCACAATATAAGATGTTTTAGGCTTTTTTCACATTCACATTTGGACCACATGTATCTAGACATGTTTTAGTGTATATGTCCACTCTCTTTCCATCCTTTTAGTCCGAATCTAGACAACATGTGAAACACCTAAAACATCTTATATTATGGAACGGAGGGAGTACTTGTTAACTTCTGGAGAAACAAGGAAAAGGACAGGGCGGAGATCACACCGATTCTTCGCGAGGTCGAGAGGATTAGCAAAAGGTTTAGCTCTTTCGAAATTTCTTACATTCCTAGAAATGCTAATTTGGCAGCGCATCTTACTGCCAAGGAAGCATCACTGCATAACCCAAAATGTATGTGGGTTGGCTGTGTGCCAAAAAATGTAATGCCGGTGGTGCAGTTTGAGTGTAAGCCTACTTGATATTAATAAATCTCTTGTTTCTAAAAAAAAAAAGCAGAATTAAGGCAGCAGCTCAGCATGGTCTTCTGTTCATGATCTCATCCGCTTGACCTTGGTAACCCGATTCCTCCAGGGATTCCAAGTTAAAAGTTGAAAGGAGTTATTCACATATATCGAGTGAAAACCAGGACAGAGATAGACCTCTCCAATTTTGAATGACACTCTGCGAAGACCGCACGAATCGAGAATCTCGGTTTCGAGTGTTTTGTAGCCTTTATTAGCTGTGAGAAAAAGCAGCATCTGGGCGCCATTGTACAGATTCATCGTAAGAAGGCGCAAGCAAAACTCTGGGCTTTTTTTCTGGAAAAGAGAAGAGGAGATATAATCTGCTTATTCTTGTGTAAGATAGGAAAGTTCGACTATGTCGTGGAAAGTGTTTGTGTTGTACTGTGTGCACTTGTTCCTATGTCATGGTATATTGGAGTTTTTTCCCCTGTCTGTTAAAACGCATAATTGAGTTCATTGTTCCCCTGTGATGTGATAAGATATTAATTTGTGTGTGCTATTCATTACTAGTTGTAAAATGACGGTGTAGAACTTGTGGTCTCCAGAATTATGCCAAGCGGGATGAGATGTGTTCAAGGAGGGGTGACACCAGGTTAATTCAAATCAAAATCCTGCTGCTCGTAGAGTATACTCTAAAAGAACATCTTGTGATTTGTCTGACTCATGCTCGATCCTCAGCCTCCATTCATACTGGGCTCTAATGATATGTTTTCTGAATTAATGCTCTATTTAGAATACATTGTGACCTTGAAAAAGGATATAGTAAGTTCCATAGAATTCAAGGATCGACCGAAGTGGTTTTCAGTCCATCTTGGTCACACTCGACGAAGCTTCTCCCAATTTCTCTGTTTGAAATTTACAATCTACTACCTTTGTCCATTAATATAAGACGTTTTACGAAGCTTCCTAAAACGTCTTACGTTACAAAACGGAGGGAGTACCTTAGAGAGATTGTATGTAAGTAAACAAATAAGCTAGAATCTAGTGCATCAATTCGTCCATTTTAAAATAGTTGAAACGATTCATGGATTTTAAATCAGAGCTGAAACAGCGCTCAGCAGTTGGGCCGCCGAGTCTCTCTGGCACAAACAGAAAGACGAGGCTTTTCCGTCGCCGCCGGCGCCGCCACGCCGTTGCCTGCGCCATGCTCCGCCTCCGGAGCTCCATCCTCGTCCGCCTCCTCTCTTCTACCTCCGACGCTCCCATCTCCCCACTCTACCGCCTCCTCTCCGCGGCCGCGCCCGCCGTTTCCCCAAGCCCTGGCTTCGCCGTCGAGGACTACCTCGTCGAGACCTGCGGCCTCACCCGATCACAGGCCCTCAAGGCCTCCGGGAAGATTTCCCACCTCAAGTGCCCCTCCAAGCCCGACGCCGTCCTCGCCTTCCTCGCCGGCCTCGGCCTCTCCAGCGCCGACGTCACCGCCCTCGTCGCCAAGGACCCGCAGTTCCTCTGCGCCAGCGTGGAGAAAACCCTGGAGCCCGTCGTCACCGGGCTCGCCGGTCTCGGTCTGTCGCGTGATGAGATCGCGCGCCTCGTCCTGCTTGCCCGCGAAAGAATCCGCCGCAGATCCGTCGTCTCCAACCTGCAGTACTACCTGCCCATCTTCGGCTCCTTCGACAACCTCCTTCGAGCGTTGAAGTTCAACATTGCTCTCCTCAGATGCAACCTCGAGAGGATTGTGAAGCCCAATGTCGCGGTCCTGCGGGAGTGCGGTCTAGGTGATTGTGATATTGCCAAGCTGAGCATGGCTGCCCCGAGGATTCTCACCAACAACCCGACGCGTTTCCGGGCTATTGTGGCTTGTGCCGAAGGTTTAGGCGTGACCCGTGGCTCTCGGATGTTCAGGTACGCCCTGCACGCTGTTGCATATGACAACGAGGAGACGATCGGCGCCAAACTAGAATACTTGAAGAAGACATTTAGGTGGTCAGATGCTGAGGTGGGCATTGCCGTGTCCAGGGCTCCATGTGTGCTGACAAAGTCCAGGGACATGCTGCAGGCCAAGTATGATTTCCTGATCTCTGATGTGGGGTTGGAACCGGCCTACATTGCTCATTGGCCGGCACTCCTCACTTATAGCTTGGAGGGCCGGCTCAGACCCCGGCATTATGTTGTGAAGTATCTTAAGGAAAATGGATTAGTCAAGCGTGACCCAAGCTACAATTCAGTTGTCAAGCTCACCGAGAAGGTATTCATGGAAAAGTTCTTATGCCCTCACAAGGAAGCTGCACCGCACCTTGCTGAAGACTATGCAACAGCTTGCAGAGGCGAAGTGCCGATTAATTTCAGATTTAAATGAACCAGGGACGGGCTATGAGTATTGGTAAACTGTGTATGGCACAATGAAGTGTTGACGACATTGTGTAGTAAGCTTGTAAATCCTATTTCGATGTTCTCTACTCAATTGGAATGTTAGATGTTGCCATGTTGGTATGGTTGGTGCTAACCTCTGATGAAACTGATAATTTGATTTGTGAACATTTATATGCAATGTTAACATTTAGTGGATAAGAAACCATGGCTTGTTTATGAACTTGTTCATCCTCATGGCCATGTTATTTAACAATTGGAACTAAGAAAGTGTGACAACAGACCATTCGACGATGCATTAAAAAATGTGTTCTGAATACATGTGCCCTATGACTGAAACATCTAGTTCTGTAAGAACACTTTGAATCTTATGCAAACCAGAGGTAGGCATTAACACATGCAAACTGGTTTCCACTAGATGGGATCTATATTCCAGTTGTGTAAAAGTATATCTTCACAACTATATCGAGCTTGTAGTGCCTTTGTACCAATACTTGTTAATCCAAGACGTGATATTGGACGACATGGCTAAATAAGGTCTAGCTGCTCTTCACAAAAAAAAATTATGCTATTTGTTAGCTTATGAGATGACAACAAAATTATGTCTGATTGAAATCCAGTGTCTTCATATATTTGATTTATCCACCATAGTGCTTGAGAGCTTTAATTAGTGCTTCATGGATTCTATAGATGTTCATGACTTTGAGCTATTAAGAATTAAGAGATATGTTGTAGGCATAGTTAGATTATTTACTTGTCAGGGTCACAGGCCACTGTGGTTCCCTGCTATATTAGCATCCTCATTATATGCGGGTTTTTTCGAAGTTTGTGGGTGTGCACATGCACTTCCTCATTACAAGCATCCCTGTGACTAGGTGCTGATTTTCTTCTCTATAATACTAAGTATGTATTGAAGTTTATGCCCTTCTATGTGATTGTCAGGCTGTGGCAGCATATCTTCTGAAATCCTATGCACTTTGTCCAGTATGAGATGAACTCATAATAATGCAATTCTGTTTGGAGAGATTTTCTTTCATTTTGTTTCTGTGTCAAATAACTGATGATAATAATTTTTGTAGACGTGAGCATTCTTGTATGGCATTTAACACAGTTCAGAGCATAAGTATGCAAAGATTGCATTGGAGCTGTCCATCAATTTTTACTACTAGGTTGGAATATATGAGAATAGTGTGGTCATGTTAGTGGAGGCATTTTATTTACTCTTGACCACTATAGATTGTTGATATCACTGGATGCCATCATGGTGTATAATATCCTTATTTTTTATCAAATGGCTCCCCGATGCTGCCACTCCACATACTTTTGCCATTTTCATTTGCACCTTAGAAGTCTCATGAGACCTCCTGTTTCAATCATTCCAGCTTGTCAAAATCAGCACTTATAGATGCTAGCTTGCTCAATGTGGTCATCGCTGATCTCTGTTTTTGCACGTGACTCTATATGCGTCTATTACTAATAAGAATTTAGCACATTTACAGGCCTACAAGGGTGACAAATCTGTGTCTTCTTTCCATTGCTTGGGCAACAATTTCGGGTACAACAATCTGAGCACTATCTCCTTTTGTTTTTTCTGAACCTGGTGTGTCGCAAGCTTAGGCGTTTGAGAAGCAGGGCGAGAAATGAACATACAAACAAAAAATTAAAATGTAGGAGACAAAAGTAGTTTTCTGTTGCTAGTATTATTTGTGGAATGTGGTAAATTGTTGTTCTAGTATCATCGATGTGCCTGCCCTACGCACCATTTTGATCCTTGAGCTTTCGTTCCTTCGAATAGTAGAGAGTTGATGTTAGCTGGTGTCCTCAGTCTCGTTGTTCTGGCCCATTTAGAAAGCGATAAAGTTTGCTTGTTTTCAACGCAAATATCGTTGTGAACCTAGTTACTGAATGCACATACTTATTGGTTTACTGAATGCATACTTACTGGTTTACTGAATGCAGAGATGGTGCTTTCAGGCCTTGGTGCTTTCTTCTCCCAGGAGATCGACGAAGCATGGTTACTAGATGATGCCCTCCTGCTTTTAACTTTCTGAATTTCACAAGTTATGGTATCCCTCTCGTATCTGCCGAGTAAACCAACCTGAATCCTGGATGTAACACGATCCAACAAGTCATGTAAACAATTGGAGGGTTTGCTATGATCTTTCAGTGACTAGTAATCAATTGAATTTGTTTACACCAAAGTGGCTAGTAATCTTGTTAATTATTTTTGTGAACCTACTTACAGGATACCATAAAAATTATAAGTTTAAGCATACTAACAGGAGCCAAGTTAACTCCCAACTGGTAACTGGAGCTGAAAGTTTAATCTTAATTTTTTTTTCTGGAATGATGTTAGTTGGCTGGCCCACCACACTCACACGCTGGGCTTTCATGGGCTTCAGTCCACCGGCGTTGTCTTGTTGGACTCACCAGACCCGGAGTCTCACGAGTTTCTCTCGCCGCCGGCGCTGCTCGTTCCAGCTTTCCCTCGTCGCCGGCGCCGTAGCCATCGCCTGCGCCATGCTCCGCCTCCGAAGCTGCATCGCTTCCCGTCTCCTCTCTTCTACCTCCGCCGCCCCCATCTCACCACTCCACCGCCTCCTCTCCGCGGCCGTCTCCCCGAACCCTAGCTTCGCCGTCGAGGAGTACCTCGTCGACACCTGCGGCCTCACCCGAACCCAAGCCCTCAAGGCCTCCACCAAGCTCTCCCACCTCAAGTCCCCCTCCAAGCCCGACGCCGTCCTCGCCGTCCTCGCCGGCCTCGGCTTCTCCAGCACGGACGTCGCCGCCGTGGTCGCCAAGGACCCGCATCTCCTCTGCGCCAGCGTCGAGAGGACGCTGGCCCCCAACGTCGCAGGGCTCACGGCTCTGGGCCTATCGCCTTCTCAGGTCGCGCGTCTCGTCCTGCTCCACCCCAGCAGTTTCCGGCTTCGATCCGTCGTCTCAAAGATGTGCTACTACCTGCCCTTCTTCCGCTCCTTCGAGAGCTTCCTCCTCGCTCTCAAGCGCGGATCTTACCTTCTCTCCTGCGACCTCGACACCGCGGTGAAGCCCAATGTGGCGTTTCTGCTCGAGTGCGGGCTAGGTGCCTGCGATATTGGCAAGCTGTGCGTCACTCTGCCGAGAATGTTCCTTGCCAGCCCGGAGCATGTCCAGGCGATGGTGGCGTGTGCCGAAGGTCTCGGTGTGCGACGTGGCTCTGGGATGTTCAGGCACATGCTGCATGGCGTTGCATTCCTCGGCAAGGAGAAGATCGCTGCCAAGCTGGAACACTTGAAGAAGACATTCAGGTGGTCGGACGCCGAGGTGAGAATTGCTGTGTCCAGGGCGCCCGAGCTGCTGAGTAGGTCCAAGGAATCGCTGCAGCACACCTCCGAGTTCTTCTTCTCCGAGGTTGAGCTGGAACCGGCGTACATTGCTCGTCGTCCGGTAACAATCAATTGTAGCTTGGAGCGCCGGCTCAGGCCGCGGTATTACGTTTTGAAGTATCTTAAGAAAAATGGATTGATAGATTGCAACCGGGACTACTATAATGTGGTCCTGTTGACCGAGAAGGTATTCATGGAGAAGTACATATGCCCTCACAAGGAAGCTGCACCGCACCTTGCTGAAGACTATGCAAGAGCTTGCAGAGGCGAAGTACCGAATACATTCAGATTCGCATGAACCAGTAACAAGCATGAAATTTTGTAACTGCTTATGCCAACAACAAAGATTTAGCTCTGCGCTGTAAGCAGGTAATTCGTGTATCATTGTTCTTTCATGACAATTTTTTTGTTGTCTGCTGTTGTATGTCTTTTACATGCTACTTTCGTCGTTGCTAACTTCTGATGAATCATGAAAGTGATACTTTCATTCCTTGATCCTGCTATGTCCATGTCATCTTATACTACAGAATAAAGCATGGCACAGCTATGAGCTTGTTCATCCTTGTGTCATGCTGACATACATGTTGGAAGGAAGAAAGTGTGAGGTCAGGCAATTCTTCGTTGCATTGAAAATGCTTTTTTCAGTTTAGATGGTGGTTTATTGCCAGAATTTTGTGTTTCGCGAGCACATTATAAATTATTTTTCTTAGCTGTCCCTGCAATTGATAAAAGTGGGGTAGCTTTCCCTGTCAATATTAAGAAATCAGTTGAGTTACGTGGCCAAGAACCTAGAGATATGCTCATCATCTATGAAAAGTTCCATAGTTCTATTTCACAAGCTGCCAAGTAGCAATCATTTCAGTTCATATTTGCCTGTGTTCGGCATAGTTTTGTATTGACCATCGGGGAAGCACACTCAGTATATGGCATCTTAGAGTGTTTTTGATGAATGAATTTTCATTTTAATCATCTATGAGTAGACCAAATTTGCAGTGTGCAAGATATTGATGATTATTAAAAACTTCACAATTATTTCTGTAGCAGATCTTCTAGCGCAAAATCTGCGGCTCGATAGTTACTGAGAACTTGTACATTCTTGGATCCCCATCAACATTTGTCTGCATGAACTTCTGAATTTCTGTGTTAAGAACTAGATGTTTTGAAAGTGGGTCTTGTAGCTATTTTTTCTACAGTTGCGCACAGGTTCTTCATTATAACCATTTCTGGCTCACATTTTTATATGATAATCGAGATAAACCTTGGAGAGCTCTGTGCATCTACAACTGCGGCCTCCACTTGCCTCATAGTAGTATTAAATCTTTGTTGAGCAACATTGGTGCAGGTTCGCTGACATGGGTAAAACATCTGACTGTTTATATCTATAAAGAGAGAAACGAATTGTGGTGCTCAAAAGTAGAGGGCAAGTCAAGACACGATTTTATCTCTTGAGTTTGCATGGAATTTTTCTTTGTACTTTTCTTCTTTTAAGTACATGGACAGATCTGTGAAGTCGAAACTGCAACCCAAGGCTGGAAACATCCAACTACAAAAAAATTCATGGTGTTTCTACTAAGTTGCCTTTTCTCACCTCATGTGTTCTACTTATTTACTTCTCTGGTAGGGTAGCAGAAAAAGAAGTACCAGGATATGTATTAGCAGTAGCATCAGTGATTTTGAAGCAGCAGCTGATTTTGGGCAATAGTAGTAGGCAAGTCAGCTCCCAGACAATTCGACTCCAGTGGAAAAGGGATAACTAATAATAACACAAAAATGTGTAAAATCATGGTAAGTTGTCTCACATGTGGCCCATAAGGATGCTTGTAATCCTGGAGAGAAGATCCAGGTTGAGCATTCTAAACAATAGGCTCGCCACTGTATGTATACCCTTGATACTGCAAAGTTAATGAAAACCATGATCGTTTGTATGGAAATATTTAGTAGGCTCGGCAATCTCTACACTTTATCGGAGTTGCTCATTTTATATTCACTGAAGCTTTAGAAGAAAAAAAATCAAACTCAAATGATTGACTTGGAAGAACTACTGATATATGATCGGCTGCAGTTTAGTAAGCTACCAAGTCAAAGAACATATGGTGTATGTAGCATTCATTTATACCTTGTACTTTAAATGTGCACCAAATTAGTATCACATGGACGCCTTCCAGTTGAATGTAGTTGATAGTAGATCCCTGTATATTATTTTATCTTGAAATTCTACTTTTGCATCTGCTGTTCCTATCGATGATATTGTTTCTCTTACTACTCTTTCCTATATATTGACTCACTCTTCAAACAATGATAATTCAGAAGAAACTGCTAGATGGTTAGTATGAAAAGGCTGCGAGGTTTTCCTATATAATTTTTCTTCAGTGCGAGTAGACAGTGAGCTCCTTCTCCCCTGACCGAAAGTTTGATTTCTCAACATGGTGGTATACTAATAGAAATATAGAATATTTGACTGAACCTGGGTATTCAAATATTTAGGAACCTAAAGATTTTGATCTCCTGAATATTACTTATATAGATTTTCCTGCCTTTCCTCTTGTGTCCTGTAGCATAAATAGAAGCTAAGTGAGGTACCCTACCAAGGTATTCATCTGGTGCCCTGACAGAAACCAGTTAAACAAGTGAGTACTGTATACTGTGCATAGTGTGTACATGTCTTCTTAATAGGTCAACATGGAGGGATCAGACTGTAGTGGTGAGAATAACTGGCTGCCCTATTGGATGTGCGAGATTATGAGTGGCAGAGGTTGGTTTGCTTGGTGATGGCCCAAACTGTTACCACATAAATAAATTCTGAACGAAAACGTTACCAGGTAAAAATGATGTTGGAATATTACGTATTGTCATCTATGCTACACAACCTTATTTCATTTTTGTTTGTTTACCTCATTTGATTTCATTGATGTGATTTGAGCTTAGATATGGAGCGCGGCGTCTAGCGTATGTTAGCAAGCATTCTGGTGACAAGATTTCTGAAAATCACCAGTTTGAAAAATAGAAGCAATTGATCAGTTTAACCTTTTCCAGACTTGGGCCTAACCATTACCATGTGAGGGTTGTTGATGTGCCCTGTTTTCTCCCCTCAGCAGATGTTTATCCACATGTCATTCATATACATACTGGATTATTCGACTTTTCCAGTTAATTTTGTCGCTACTTTGTCGAAGAGCGTGACTGTTACAATCCTTGTTCTGGAAGGTATGGCTGTTACAATCTTGTGCTAGCTTTTGTTTCCAGCTAAATATATTCTGCTGTGCCCCTCTCTCTTCGCCCACCATGAAATAAGTCAGCTACATATAATTTACATAGGTACGATGATCCGAAGTTGAAGCAACCAACCATCTGCTCTCTTTACAGGCTGGTTCTTCTCGACGTACTTATGTTCCCTGGAGATATGACACGTCACACGTGAAGGATTTTATTTTACACCAAGCCGTTGGACTTACTCCCATTTATATCTGTTGGACTGCTTTCCTGCTGTAACTGATTCATGTAACTGTAAACTAAAGGTACTGGTGCTGTAGAATTTTTACCGTTTAGTTCTTGCCGCTGAGGATTGACTGCAATCTATTTTATTCCTTCGTTGGTGGTTGATTACCGGCAATTCGGATGTCCCCAAATAATGTGTTAAGGTTAATTTTGTTGTTGTCGCATGCCGGATTCATCTAGCAAACTGAATAAATAAACCAGCAGCAAGATTAGGCTGCATATATGCTTCCTCTTGCTTAAGACATCTTGGATCTCAACTTTTTTTTTTATGAGCCTTGTATCTTCATTTGGATGTACGCAATTGACTGTGTAAACGATTAGTTGGTGTGCTATAATTTGTTGTTTTAAAATGAAACCACACAGGGTCTGTTTTTGCAACTACAGAAGTTTTAAACTGCAACACGCCATCAGTTACACTATCCAAAAGCATCAGATCAGGCCCTCAGCTCAGCACTGCTACAAAATACATTGATCAGCACTTACAAAAGCATCACCATAACCAAACATATCCTAGCTCTACCATGAATCAGCTTAGAGGGAGAATCTGATTTTGAAACAACAGCTTTTTCTGGCACTTGTAGCTACATCACCATATCAATTAAGCATCTTCCTCTGGGTGTTCATTCAATCTAATTGAACACGTGGAAGGGGGCGTGCGAGGGTACTGACGGCGTCCGCTTCAACAACAAGATTATAGGTGCCAGGTCCTTCTTGGACGACAACTCTGGGCCAGAGGATAAGAGTGGCCTTGACAGCGGACACCTCATACTTCCACGGCGGGCCGGCTGCCAAGACTTCTCTAGTCGCGCATCTCGCAATCTACAAGGTCTCCCATCCCTACGGATGTGCCTACTCGGCAATAATCAAAGGGTTTGAGGCGGCAGTGAATGATGGCGTCAACATCATCTCTGCCTCCATCAACAACAAAAATTTGCCAGCACCAAAGTACTACGACTATGAGGTGACTATCGCCGCATTCCACGCTGTAGCCAAGGGCGTCCTCATCATCTTCTATGTCAGAAAAAAGGGCCCGGACCAGTCGTCAGTTGACAACGATGAGTTGTGGCACCTCATGGTAGGCGCTGGATCAGTGGACGTCACCTACATCGTGCTGGAGAATGGAGACCTCGTGCAAGGGGAGGCGCTGGTGCGGGGCTAAACTACACCACATACCACCCCTGCACTACCCCGACGAGGGTGCATCGGCGTGAGTGCCGACAGTGTGTGGGGCACATCGTCATCTGCAATGATGACCCCTCGTTTCGCCATGACACCAGGGCCCTCGTCGTCCAGAATTTCTATGGTAAAGGCACTATGTTGGTAGTGATTGTCATCTATCCCGGAGAAATGGGGCTACACATTGCCCCCGATGGACTACAACGTCCATGGTGGAGGTGGATTCAGCTATCGTTAGGAAAATCAAGGATTATTCATATTATCCCGTCGCGGCGCAAGTGTTTGTCGCGGGTCAACATTGGAGGGAGCCCGTGGTGGCCTACCTCTCTAGCCGAAACAACCTCTTTGTCATGAATCCTGACATCCTAGCGCCGGGACTCAAAATCCTTGCTGCTCTGGAGACCTGTCAATGTAGCAGTCGTGTATGTAGTGTGTTGATGGAGGAAATTTTGGGACTGACAAGGCCTTTGATTATGAGTTTCTGAATTAGGGATCCAAGAACAGAGGCCACCAGGAACTATACCCCCCCCCCCCCCCCCCCTCATCACATGATTTATTTAAGAGAAGAGAATGAGCTAACTTGGTTAGTGTGGTACATCGGGGAAACATGTTGATTTAGGTTAGTGGTTCCTAGAGAGCTGCAAATTTGGAAATCTGTAGTGATACACGCAAGATTCAGAATGATTCGGTTGGCGAAAATATAAAATGCATATGTCCATTATTACCGATAATTCCAACGCAGAAGAAAACATGATTTGAATTTACTCATGTTGATAGGAGGCAGTCAAAGTGTGATGTTTCACAATAATGAGTATCCATATATGATTCCTCTTGCTCAAGACATGTTGGGTCATAACTTTTTTGAAGAGCCAAATCTGATTGGTGTGCTATAAATTTGGATGTAAACAATTAGTTGGTGTGCTATAGATTTTCGTACTCTGAATCTGGTTCAGGTCTCAACGATAAACTTAAACTGAAACATTCGAATCAGAGCAGCAATATTGGGCTGCATATATGCTTCCTCTTGCTTAAGACATCTTGGATCTCAATTTTTTTTATGAATCTTGTATCTTCACTTGGATGTACTTGAGTCTGTAAACGATCAGTTGGTGCTATATAATTTGTTGTTTTAAAAAATTGGTGTGCTATAATTTGTTGTTTTAAAATGAACTGAACCTCCTCCAGATCATGTTTTGTGCTGGACTCCATGCCTCCCTTATGTCGGCTATCAGGGTTCCTTGACTGAAAGATTTGCTCATCAAAACCCTAGATAGGGCTAGCCACTTCGGTTGCACCTTCGACGTATCAGCCTCGTCTTCCTAGATCAAATCATCCTCCAAGTGAAGACGATCTAGCAAAGAACTACGATCCTCGATGCCTTTTCCACATCGTGCACTTCCTTCCGCAGATCCGTCCATGACTCGGGCCGAACCTATGATGAGAAGCCCTAGGTGATCACCTAGCAGGAGCCGGTGATCAAAGAGTAGGACTAGTGATCAAATCTCTGACGATCAAAACTCACGACGACGCTCGCCATCGGAGGACAATGAAACCCTAGCATTTTCCGCCAGGGGACTCAATAAACCTGTGCGGTGATCAATGATACGTGTCAAACGTATCTATAATATTTGATTGATCCATGCTAGTTTTGTGATGTTGTCATATGTTTTTACTATCATATTACATCATTTTTATGCATTTTGTTGGACTAACCTATTGACAAGATGCCTAGTGCCAGTTTCCTGTTTTTGCTGTTTTTGTATTTCAGAAAATTTACTTCTGGAAATATTCTCGGAACTGGACGAAAATTTACGGGGAATTTTTACTCGACGGAAGGCACCAGGACACCAAAGGGCAGCCTGGGGGGCCACCCACAGGCCAGGGGCGGCTGGCTGCCGTGGCCTAGGGCCCACCCGCGGGTGGGACCCGCCCCTACCCGTGGGGTACCCCCTCGGCCCCCTCCGACGCCTATAAAATCCCAATTAACCTAAAAATGTCGAGGCGGCCATTATTTTCCAGAGAAGTCACCCCGACGCGTAGTCATCGCAAACCCTAGTTCGGGGCCCGGGGGTGATTCTGAAGCAAGACCCCGGCACCCTATCGGAGGGGAGATCGATCCCGGAGGGCTCTTCATCGCCATGCCTTCCTTCGGGATGATTTGTGAGTAGTCCCACCTTGTACCATGGGTCCATGGCAGTAGCTAGATGGTAGTCTCTCTCTTGTGCTTCATGTCTTATGATCTTGTGAGCTGCCTAACATGATCAAGATCGATTATTGTAATGCTATGTGATGTGTTTGCTGGGATCCGATGGATTATAAAGTTATGATCAGATTGTGCATGATTCTTATATGTTGATTTATGTTCTTGCATGCTCTCCGATGTGCGTAGTTAGTTTGGCCAAGTGATTGTGTGTATCTTCAAAAGGGAGTATTTATGCTAGATAGTGGGTTCATGCCCCCTTTTGTTCCTGGGCACGAGTGACAGAAACATCTAAGGGCGAGGGTGTGTTGTTGCTACTAAGGGTAAAACAGCGGTGTTAATGTCTCTTTTGATATTAGTATTGCTTACTTCATGCGCTTTACTTAATGCAAATGTCTGTTGCTTGCAACTTAATACCGATGGGTGACAGGCTGGATAGCGATCCCACGGTGGACTTTTTAGACAAAGATGCAGTTGGACTCAACGGTCTTTGTTCATTGTCGTGATGCCTCCATAAATATTATCATGTTCTCTTTGTCATAGCTAGATTAAGTTTGTGTTATAATCTTGTCAATTGCCCAGCTGTAATTTGTTTACCCATCATATGATTGTTCTATTTACTTGAGAGACTCCACTAGCGAACCCATGGCCCCCGGTCCATCTTTTTACATTGATTGCAACCTTTATTCATCACTTTTCATCATCATTACTCCACTGGTCCATTTTCATATTTCATCTATTTCACTATACAATTAACCGCTTTGTTTTCTGCGAGACCGGAAAGATTGACAACCTTTCCGCCGTTGGGGGCAAAGTATTTTGGTTGAGTGTGTGCAGGTCCACGTCAGTTGAAGATTAAGCACCAGAGATCTTCAACATTCACTTTGTTGTTGATTTCAAGGTCCTACCGGTTCGATAAACTTCAGTTCGTTAACGAGGGAAAACTGCTGCTTGCTACATCTCCGCCTTCGCTTGGGGCACCACCCAACTCTTCTAGTAGCAATCAATCAACTAGTGTGGCACTAACTAAGAGAACTCTGCCACCAAAGAATTCCCGTGTTCTGGCGTCCCTAACATTGTTGTAGCCAAGGAAGTTCTCATCATCTTCTCTGCTGGAAACAAAGGGCCTGGACCGGTTGTCAGTTGACAACGATTTGTCGTGGCACCTCATGGTAGGTGCCGGATCAGTGGACGTCACCTACATCGTGCTGGAGAATGGAGACCTCGTGCAAGGGAAGGTGCTGGTGTAGGGGGTAAACTACACCACATACCACCCCGTCGAGGGTGCATCGGCGTGAGCGCTGACAGTGCGTGGGCCATATCGTCATCTGCGATGATGACCCCTCGTTTGGCCATGACACCAGGGACCTCGTCTTCCAGAATTTCCACTACAGAGGCACGATGCGGGTAGTGATTGTCCTTGATCCCGAAGAAATGGGGCTACAAATTACCCCTGATGGACTACAACGTCCATGGTGGAGGTGGATTGTGCTATCGTAAGGAAAATCAAGGATTATTCATATTATCCCGTCGCGGCGCAAGTGTTTGTCGCGGGTCAACATTGGAGGGAGCCCGTGGTGGCCTACCTCTCTAGCCGAAACAACCTCTTCGTCATGAATCCTGACATCCTAGCGCCGGGACTCAACATCCTTGCTGCTCTGGAGACCTGTGAATGTAGCAGTCGTGTATGTAGTGTGATGATGGAGGAAATTTTGGGACTGACAACGCCTTTGATTATGAGTTTCTCCCCCCCCCCCCCCCCCCCCCATGATTTGCACATGCGTTGAGGATTTTTTGTGTGAGGGAGTTCAAATAGAGTGTTTTTGTGTGTTTTGCCCCCCCCCCCCATGAAATCATATATTGTTTTTTGCCCCCCCCCCCACACCCCACATGAGGTTCTGGCAAGCTCCGCCACTGCCAAGAACAGAGGCAACCAGGAACTATACCCCCCCCCCCCCCCCCCCCCCCCCCCGCTCATCACATTATTTAAGATAAAAGAATGAGCTAACTTGGTTAGTGTGGTACATCGGGGAAACATGTTGATTTAGGTTAGTGGTTCCTAGGGAGCTGCAAATTTGGGAATCTGTAGTGATACACGCAGAATTCGGAATGATTCCGTTGGCGAAAATATAAAATGCATATGTCCATTATTACCGATAATTCCAATACGCAGAAGAAAACATGATTTGAATTTACTCATGTTGATAGGAGAAATTCAAAGTGTTGAACGTATCACTGGACTAGTGCAGAATTTCTTGACCAGGTAAACGACGATGGCCAGATTGTGAAGCTCGGTAATTTTCACAACTAGCAAGAAACAATACAAAATATTTGAAACTGCAAATCTCTTGTTTCAAACCATGGGGGCGGAATTATGAACTTTGCGATTTACTAGCTATCCTGATAACGACTATCCATATATGATTCATGTTGCTCAAGACAACTTAGGTCATAACTTTTTTTTTTTGGAAGAGCCAAATCTGATTGGTATGCTATAAATTTGGCTGTAAACAATCAGTTGGTGTGCTATAGACGGCGCAGTGTAAACATGATCAGGAGTGCAGATTTTTGGTGCCCGGGATCACCTGCTCCTGCTTTTTTAAAAAAATTCAAAAAATAGTAAATCAAGTCAAAAAAATCTGAGATTTTTGGTAGCCGTACGTATATTAGTTCTTCCCATTTCTGTAAAATCTCAGAACTAAATGACATTTTATTTGAACTGTGCAAAAAAGACAAACTCAGCATTTGCAAAAATGTGTATTCACATATTTTCTGAAACCTTATTTTGTCTTTTTTGCACAGTTCAAATAAAATGTCATTTGAGCCCGAGATTTTGCAGAAATGGGCAGAACTAATATACGTACGACTCCAATTTATTTTAGAATTTTTTGACTTGATTTACTACTTTTTGAATTTTTTGAAAGAAGCATGAGTAGGTGAGCTCGGGCTCACTCTAGAGTTTCCGATCAGTTGGTGTGCTATAAACTTAAACTGAAACATCCGAATCAGAGCTGAAATTTGGCGCCAAAGGGTTTTAGATTCTGAGGCAATCTGGTACGGGCCTTTTGGGCCTTTTTTTTTTTGAGCGTTTCAAGGCCCAAGGTCCTCATAAGCTTTCGACTCCCGAAAAAAAGAGAAGAAAAAACCAGTCCCCGAACCAACAGCCGGCGGCGACCGTCCCCGTTTCCCCTCGCCGCCGGCGCCTGCGCCATGCTCCGCCTCCGGAACTCTATCCTCGCCCGCATACTATCTTCTCCGGCCACCTCTTCGGTCTTCTCGGTCCAGCGCCTCCTCTCCGCCACCGCCTCCCGCATTTCCCCAAGCACTAGCTTCGCCGTCGAGGAGTACCTCGTCGCCACCTGCGGCCTCACCCAAGCGCAAGCCATCAAGGCCTCTGCCAAGCTCTCCCACCTCAAGTCCCCCACCAATCCCGACGCTGTCCTCGCATTCCTCGCCGGCCTCGGCCTCTCCACCGCCGACATCACCGCCGCCGTCGCCAAGGATCCCAAGTTACTCTGCTCCGCCGTGGAGAAAACCCTGGCGCCCGTCGTCACCGGGCTCACCGGTCTCGGTCTGTCGCATGATGAGATCGCGCGCCTTGCCTCGCTCGCCCCCATCAGCTTCCGCCATAGATCCCTCGTCTCCAACCTACAATACTACCTGCACATGTTTGGCTCCTACGAAAACTTCCTCCGGCTACTCAAGAAAAGCTCCAGTTTCCTCACAGGCAGCCCCGAGAAGCTGGTCAAGCCCAAAGTCGCGCTCCTGCGGGAGTGCGGGCTAGGTGCTTGTGATATTGCCAAGCTGTGCATTGCTGTGCCAAGGATGCTCACCGCCAACACGAAGCACATCCATGTGATGGTGGCGTGCGCCGATAGTCTTGGTGTGCCCCGTGGCTCTGGGATGTTCAGGCATGCGCTGCACGCTGTTTCGTTCCTCAGCGAGGAGAAGATCGCCGCCAAAGTGGAGAGCTTGAAGAACACGTTCAGGTGGTCGGATGCCGAGGTGGGCATTGTTGTTTGTAAGGCTCCAATGGTGCTGGTGAGGTCTAAGGACATGCTGCAGCGTAGGTCAGAATTCCTACATTGCTCATCGGCCAGCATTGCTCTGTTATAGCTTGGAGGGCCGGCTCAGGCCCCGGTACTATCTTGTGAAGTTTCTCAAGGAAAATGGATTGCTCAAGCGTGATCCGAGCTACTATACAGTTGCCAAGGTCACCGAGAAGGTATTCGTAGAAAAGTTCATATGCCCTCACAAGGAAGCTGCACCACACCTCTCTGAAGACTATGCGGCCGCTTGCAGAGGGGAAGTGCCTGCTAGATTCATACTTTCTTGAACCAAGGGCAGGCTATGAAAAATGCTAGCCGTCTGCTTGTTGTTGCTGCTGTATGTCTGTTAGATGCTGGTTTGGTCGTTGCTAGTGAGTGATGAAACTGATAATTACATTCCTGAATTCTGATATGTTAGTGCCATCGTTTAGTAGAGAAGAACCATGGCTTGGTTATGAACTTGTTCATCCTCACGCGTGTTATTTTTAACACACATATTGGAACTAAGAAAATGTGGCATCAGGCCATTCGGCAGTGTGCAGTGGATTAAAATTTCTATTTTAAAATTAGTTGCTGGTGATTGATCAGTTCATTACTTTCACTAGCCCATCATGAAGTTATTATTTTCCAGCTGTCCCTACAGTTGATAAAAGTGCTATAGTGTTCACCGCTGAGATTAAGAAATTAGTAGAAGAATGTAGTTTAGAGCACAATTATACATAAT
Organism: Puccinellia tenuiflora; assembly: GCA_012064385.1. NCBI lineage: Eukaryota > Viridiplantae > Streptophyta > Magnoliopsida > Poales > Poaceae > Puccinellia > Puccinellia tenuiflora. Next base: position 68,927 of record QRDG01001119.1, on the reverse strand, counting down.
GTTCATATTTCTAGTGCGTAATCTGTCAACTTGCTATCACTTCAGGTCAGATTCCGTTTGTATGATCGCCAGGAAAGCTAGCACATCCTGGATTTGGTTGTCATCTAGTCATCCACACTTGCAATCCTATTTGGTAGCTAAACATTTTCTACCCTGTTCAATAGTTAGTTAAAGTGTCTCTGACAATGCATTTTGCAGTTATGTTTGTGGCAAATCGTAGTCTGGCTGGTGCAAATTTAGCATCTCCAGTGGGAACTATTGAGAGTATGTACACTAGTGGATCCCCATCAATATTCTTCTGCATGGACTTCTGAATCTGTGTGGCACAAACTAGATGTTTTAACTGAATGTATTATACCTGAATCTGTTTATTGGCTAACACTTCACACTTGGTTCTTGATCATATCCATTCTGGTTTATACCTGTCATATGTATTATAAATTGCTGTCTCCACATACCTCATTGTAGTATTAATTCTTTGCTGAGCGTCGACAGTGATGCAGCCATACAGTTACATACGCACACCATATTTCTTGAGTTGACATGGAAAACAAATCTAGTTTTTCCTTGTAACTGACATATGGATGGATCTTTTAGTTTTGAAGGGCACATTGTGTTATATACGAATACTCGTGGGGTGGGTAAGGGCACACCTGTAACTGATGTTCCATGAAAATATATCTCTTCTGTGATACAGTTCAGATGCATTTCTGGTATGTGATGTAATTTTTTGGACCTTTGTCGCTGCTAGTGTATCTCTTCTTTGATATAATTCAGATGCATTTCACAACCAAAGAGTGTATTTTGTGGGCTACATGAGACTACTGTAGGTCATTTGTCTCATCAGTGTCATGTGGCTAAGTAGCATCTCGTGGCATGTGGCAAGCTGCTCTTCTAATATCAGCAGTGTGCCTGCCTATCGTGCCTATCTCGACAAATTTAGCTTGTTTTCGACGTAGTATATCGTGGTGATCTTACAGTTGGTGGCAAGTGACAATGTTGTTCATGGCTGGAGCGCCCCTTTGTGTGTATCTCTGAACTTGTATGGATGTGGTTGAGTCAGTGCCTCATATATTGTCCTGATGTGAAGAAAAACAGCAAATTTGATGCAATACATTGTTCGCATATGTACTCTCTTGCCTTCAGAAATTTGAAAAGATGTCTGAACCTCCCAAGTTCAGAAATGTAGAAGCGACATGGGTACTAGGAGTAGTAGTGATTAGAAAAAAAAAGTTAGTACCTGTATTTTGAAACACAAGTTCACGGCTCAACTAGCCATTTTCATTAATTAAGAAGTTTAGAGGCATTACAAACCGAACTCCGGGGCTAAAACTCCAAAGGAAAAACAAAAACGCCTATTCTCGCGACATCAAACCCCGCAAAAGACCAAAGTCTCGCCTCCTCTTTGATTTTGTCCGCAATCCGCGTTACGGTGGAGAATTCGCTTCTAGACACGATCATTCCTCTCCTTCCATATCTCCCAAGAAATAAGCATCACGAGGGAGACAAGTGCTTTACTATTATTGCTTCTTCCATAGATCACCTCGACCCACCACTCCTTAACCGATGGAACAAGGTGCCAATCCAAGGGAGTGATGTCGTGGATGCCCAACCAAGACTTAACCGTAGTCCAAACTCGGGTCGTGTATCGACATTGGAAGAGAAGGTGGGACGCCATTTCTTGAATCGTCCCATCCTCTACGCTCTAATCTATCCACTGTCCAAAATCTATTTTGTGTTACCAACCAAACGAAGAGCTTGCACTTGGGAGGAGCCCGAGGCTTCCAAACAAGCTTGGGCATGTTCGAGGTAGTAAGAGCCAAGAATTGCGCCGAGTAGGCCGACTTGGCCGAGTAGGCACCATCCGTGGTGAATCTCATGATGAAGATGGACATTCACAACCTTCTCACACAAGGTGACATTCACAACATTCACAACCTTCTCAACTAGGAATTATTTGTTTCAGTATGCACACTTGCTGGGGCACTTTCCACATTGTGGTAGTTATAATTAGAAACAACAACAAACTCTTATTAGTGACAGAATGAACAATCGGTGGTTTGTTTGCTTGTTGACAGGCATGCGATAATAATTATTTATTTAACTAGCATGTGAATTATTGTTTACATGCACACGATGACCTGTCATTGAATGGGCGGTAAAATACTACAAAATCCGACTAACATTTCCGGTATGTTCTTAACATCCTTATAGCTGGCTCCTACTTTATTTGATCTTGCACTTTCACCTCATTGCTCCTCGTCCTCCTTTGTGTGATTGGTACTGCCTTCTATTCAACTCTTCCCATTATTTTCTGCTCGGTATGGTCGCCTCTTCTCCTCCACACATCTCTCTTTTTAGGTTGTTCTAGTTGAAAGAGTAAAACATACAATTAGTCCATAAACTCGATCGGAGCAAATGAAGACTTTGGTCCTTCAAACCATGTTGGATCAGTGCAACTTGCCGTATTAGCTTGCCGGGCCAGTCCAGTAACATCATTCCAAAATAAAAGGCAATGCAAGCTCAGTTAAGCTACGTATAAGAGTGTTGAAACAATCAGCTACAGTTGGAGTTAACTTGGCTCCTGTAAGCAGGTTCAAAAACAAAAAAAAATTGGCTCCTCCAAGACTTACAAGATTACTAGTTCCTTGTAAATAAATTCAAGAGTTCAACCATCAAGCCTAAAAGATTACACCGATTGTTTACATCCAGGATTCAGTTTGTTATTGGTTCAGGTTGCCTTAGTCAAGCCGACAAATATGAGAAGGGGTTACATAACTTGCGAAATTCAGAAAGATAAAAGCGGGAGCTTCTCTGGTCACAACACCCAACAACGTGTACATACTTGTTACTGAAGCTTCTCAGCGCACATCTTCTCTTGGAAGAAACAAAGCACCATCTCTGCATTCAGTAAACCAGTAAGTATGCTTCTATTGCCCGGACAGAGACTTTAAGGTTTAAGGAAAATCCACCCCACCTTAGTTCTCCCCTGGTAAGTCACTTCATCGATCAAACCTTTCTCATCGCCTGCGATACTTGATCTTCACCAGTAATGGCATGCACCCATCCCCTTTGTGTTACTGCAAGCAAGCATAGAGCTTCATATATCCGTACCAACTTATGCATCCTCACATCAGGGGGGGAAATGTGCACCATTCTCTTCTCACACAGCTTGCTTCTTAATTTGAGGCACACAACATGTATACAATTCCTATGTTTGAAATTCTACAAGATACTACACTACGTGACAAACCAACCGGCTTTATCTCAAATCCCGACCAAATTGTCAAACAAAATATGGGTACATTAATCTGCTACGGAAACAGTACATCACCAAGTCATCAGATGTGGGATGCATATCTGTCAGCAACTGTCTCTCAGCCATTACAGGCACTGACTGAACCACATCCAAGCAATTGCAATGATAGAAAGCCAAACACTGTTCTTCAGACATTCTCCAAGCACAGGTTCGTTCCATCCATGACGAACGATCATCACCTGCCAGGAACTGCCGCAGTTTGGTGCCCAGCCCAAAGTGATCCAGTAGCACACATTAAGAATCAAGTTAGTAGCTAGGATCACCAGGGCATGTTACGTCAGAAACAAGTTAAATTTCTTGCCTTTGAAATGGTCCAGAAATAGTAAGCTAACTCCAACAGCCATCATCAGCTCTATTATTCAAATGAAGGAAAACTCAAGGTTCCAAATAGTACTAGAAGAGCAGCTCACCACATTCCACATATAGTACTTGGCAACAGAGTTTTACTTTTGCCTTCCACATTGTATTGTTTGTTTGTATGTTTATTCTTCGCCCTGCCTCTCAAAGGCCTAAGTCGCGACCAACCAGGTTCTTTGGGATCACTCTACTTCTTGCCGAAGGAAGGAGAAAAAAAACAAGGATTTGTCCACCTTGCGGACCTGTAAACATGCTGAATTCTTATTAGTAACGGATGAACATGCAAACAAAGCACAGAGATCGACCATGATCATATAGGGCAAACTACCATCTATATGTGCTGAATTTTGACAAGCTGGAATGGTTGAAACAGGAGAGCTCATGAATCTATAAGTATATGCAAAATGGAAAAAATATGTGCAGTAGCAAAAATGTGGAACTGCTTGATAAAAAGGGAACTTACTATACACTATGATGACATCCTGTGATATCAATAATCAATATTGGTCAAGAGTCAATAAAATGCCTCCCTAACATGAGCGTGCTCATCTCATACACTCTTAACAAGTATAATAGTTGATTAGAGAGCTGACAAGCAATCTTCTCATGCATACTTACTCTCTGAACCGTGTTCAAATGTCATACATGAACGCTCGGGTCAATACAAAAGTTATTCTTATCAGTTATTTGAGACAGAAGCAAAATGAAAATCTCTTCAGACGGTATGCTGCCACAGACTGACAATCACATTGAAGGGCATAAACTTCAATACATACTTAGATAAGAAAATCAGCACCTAATCAACGGTACATAGCTCCGGATGGCATGTGGGGCTCCTTCTCAAATAAAAACTAAAGCGTAACATGCTGCCGAGTTCAACTGTCCATTGAAACAGTACTAGGTTTGTTGTCCAATGCTCCTAGAGGCATTGAGTAAAAGTGAAAACTGTTAGTGCCTAACTCTGTATGTATCAAGAAAAAACATAGCCTGTAAATGTAACACCTGAGATAAATCTAGGCAGATTGGATACCACGCTAAACCAAGGATAAACATTCTAAGCATTTGCCAGGCTTAAATCATGATATAACAACATAGCTTCATTCATACATGTTTCCTTGTTGGGCATTACAAACACAGATAGTAGGCCCTATACATAAATAGCACTATTTCATTTTCAGTTTTGGGATCAGTTGTGGCTTAAACTCTAAGCATCAGCCAGTAGGCCGCTCAGAAATGCAGAAGAAAAATAAAGGAAAAAATGATACAAACTAGTAAAGCATGAATTCCTTTCAGTCTGTTAGAATAGTGTAAATCTAAACAAGGCTAATGCATGAAGAACAGAGATTTTCAGCTTAGAAGAACTAGAGCAATCAACCAATAAACTAGATGAACACTGCATCCTCGGCCATGATCCACAGTGGGCATCAACAAATACAAAACTGTTCCTCCTCATGAAAAGGGTAACTCCAAAATTTCATCCAAAGGGAGATTTTGAGACATCATCTTCATGGCCAAAATGAAAACCTTCTTTCAAGGAAAGATAGATGGACCCCCAAAGATATAGATTGAGGAGAGTGCATATTTTGTTGTAGCATACGCAGTTACTATCATACACATTCCTGGTTCATACAAATCTGAATCTAGTCGGCAGTTGTTCCCCTCTGCAAGCGGCTTCATAGTCTTCAGCGAGGTGTGGTGCAGCTTCCTTGTGAGGGCGTATGAACTTTTCGATGAATACCTTCTCGGTGACCTTGGCAACTGTATAGTAGGTGAGGTCACGCTTGAGCAGTCCATTTTCCTTGAGAAATTTCGCGACATAATAGCGCGGTTTGAGCCGACCCTCCAAGCTATAGTTGATCATTACAGGAACATGAGCAAGGTAGGCCGGTTCCACCCCGACCTCGGAGATGAGGAACTCGGACGCACACCGCTGCGACTCGTTCGACCTCCTCAGGAGAAGCGGAGCCTTAGAAAGAGCCGTGCTCACCTCGGCATCCGACCACCTGAAAGTCTTCTTCAGGTGCTCCACTTTGACCTTGATCTTCTCCTCGCTGAGGAACGCGACGGCATGGAGCATGTGCCTGAACATTCCGGACCCACGGGGTACGCCGAGGCCTTCGGCACATGCCATCATGGCCTGCACTCGTTCCACGTTTGTGGTGAGGAGCCACGGGACGGCTAAGCACATCTTGGCAATGTCGCAAGCACCTAGACCGCACTCCCGCAGGACCACGACGTTGGGCTTCACGATCCTCTCGAGGTTGCATGTGATGAGATCAGTGTTGAACTTCAACGCCCGAAGGATATTCTCGAAAGACCCGAAGATGGGCAGGTAGTACTGCAGGTTGGAGACGATGGATCTGCGGCGGATTCTTCCGCGGGAAAGCGTGACGAGGCGCGCGATCTCATCACGCGACATACCGAGACCGGTGAGCCCGGTGACGACGGGCGCCAGGGTTTTGTCCACGGCGGAGCAGAGTAACTTGGGATCCTTGGCGACAACGGCGGCCACGTCGGCGGGGGAGAGGCCGAGGCCGGCGAGAAAGGCGAGGATGGCGTCGGGATTGGTGGGGGACTTGAGGTGGGAGATCTTGGTGGAGGCCTTGAGGGCCTGGGCTCGGGTGAGGCCGCAAGTGTCGACGAGGTACTCCTCGACGGCGAAGCTAGGGATTGGGGAAACGGCTGGCGCGGCCGCGGAGAGGAGGCGGTGGAGTGGGGAGATGGGAGCGGCGGAGGTAGAAGAGAGGAGGCCGGCGAGGATGGAGCTCCGGAGGCGGAGCATGGCGCAGGCAACGGCGTGGCGGCGCCGGCGGCGAGGGAAAAGCCTCGTCTTTCTGTTTGTGCCAGAGACTAGCGAAGACTGTTTAGGGGATGAAGAATGTGGTCCATCCGCTTAAAAATGCCCTTATGAGATTTCGACACGCACAAAAAAAATTACGGAAATTCTATTTCTAGAACTGTCGTTAGTTTCTCTTAACCCCAGAACGTGGCCCCCACCGTTCGATCGAGCTGTGGAAAATGTGTGATCCTTTTCCCCTTTCTTCTCTCACTTGTTCATCTCTCCGGCGTCCTCCTCGCCTATCTTCTCCACCGGACCACCACTTCCTTCGTCCTGGCCTCCTCGAGACCTGGAGAACGGGCTGATCCGCGGCCATGGCGGGGCGGAACTCGCTCCTCGAGCAGCGTCGACCACATCTCCGGATCTCCCCAAGCGCTTGCAGCCGAAGCTCCTCTCCTCGAACGGCGGCGGTGCAGAGCTCGCTCCCAAGCGGTGGAGGCGCGTGATCCGTCTTTCTCGAGCCGGTGGCGCGTGCTTCGTCTTCTTGAGTGGCGGCCGGGGCGACAAGAGGTCGAGCATCAGCGGCACGTCCACGATAACATCGGTGTTGATGGAGAAAAATAGCAACTAGGTTGAGCATTGGGGACAAGTAGTGTGCCAGCAGCGCACCGCCATGGTGGCGTTCGGCGCGGAGCTGGTCGTGCTGGTGCCTCAATAGCAAGAGCGCGAGGGCACCCGCGTGGAGGAGCGTGATGAGCGCCGCCACCAGCTGATCTGTGCACTGCTGACTACGCTTCGCAGCGGTGGAGCAGGTGAGTGCAAGCGTTGACGATGTTGTCGCGGCAAGTTCCTCCGAGACAACCTCGAGAAGTCACTAGCAGGTCTCTGGGAAAATTCGTCACGATTTGATCGGCTTTGTTTCTTACTGTATTAGGACTCTAGGAGTCTGTTCTAAAGTATTGCGCTCCTAGCTAACTTCGTACTCGAATCTGATCTGAAGTATTGAATTGTTGGTTTGAGATGGGTGCCACTGCCATAGATCATGTGCAGTGGTAGCTAGTGCTAGCTTCTCGTGCTTTTGTTCTACAGTAGATTTGTAAAGAGTTTTCATGCCAAATTGCCAATTGTTTGGTTCACATGTTGAACTGAGACTTGAGAGTTATACGGAGTATGTGGAAATGAAGGAAGGTTTTTTTTTTTGCTATAGGGAATATACTATGATTTTGCTTCTCCCATGTGTCATTGGTAAACCACACTCTTTCCTGTTATTTACTGAAGTTCGTAATATGTATTAGATGTGTGGTGCGTGATATATGATAAATCATATATGATGATTTATCGACTAACTAGGGGAGTGCACGATCTGAACACGGGGCAGCATGTGCCCCGTTTTTTAAAATAATATATTTTAAATGCGATTTAAATTGTTTAAAAAATTCCAAAATAAAATTGTATTCGTGCGACATAAAGTTTTGCGAAGAAAAAGACTTTTTTATTTTACCTCCGTAAAAACAATAAATTTCGGTACTGGAAAAAACTTTTTACAAGAATTATTTTGTCTTTTTACATAGCAAAAAAATTGTTGTTTCTCGGTGAAACTTTCTAGGCAATCTGTTTGAGTCCATGGTATCGACATAGTTATCCTGTCCTCTAGCTAACTATTACAAACCAAGAGTTGACAAAGTTACACATGTGTTTAAGGTATAGTGATTACTACGAAATTGATATAGTTACCATGTTCTTTGGCTAACAGTTGCCAATCTAGTACATATGTAGTTTCCTATGTGTTCAAGGTATAGTTGTCACCGAGATATCGATGTAGTTACCTTGCCCTCTTGGTAAAAATTACCAACCTAATACTTTATGAAGTTACTCATGTGTTTAAAGTGTAGTTAACACCACGAAGTTAACTGTCACGGACTTATTTGAATTGGGATTCACTCAAGCGAGCGACACCTGTAGTGATGCCACCTAGTACGGATAAAATTACCCACCCAGTATTGATGAAGTTACCCACCTAGTACTGATGGAGTTACCCACCCAGTAGTGATGGATTTACCCATCCAGTATTGGTAAAGTTACCCACCCAATACTGATGGAGTTACCCACCCAGTACTGATTAAGTTACCCACGTGTTCAAGATGGATATATCTAGCACGAAATCGATGTTTTACCCTACTCTCAGTAATAGTTACCCATCCAGTACTGATGGAGTTATCCACCCAAAACAGATGAAGTTACTTATGTATTCATGATGCAGTTATCCACCATGAAATCGATGTAGTTACCCTACTCTCTCGGTAATAATTACCCATCCAGTACTGATATAGTTACCCACATGGTATTGGTGAAGTTACCCACGTGTTCAAGATACAATTATCCAACATGAAATTGATATTGTTACCATACTCTCTCGGTAGTTGTTATCCATCCATTACTGATAGAGTTACCCATCATGTACTAATTAAGTTACCCGTGTGTTCATGATACAGTTACCCACCATGAAATCATTGTAGTTATCCTATCCTCTCGGTACCCACCCATTACTGACGAAGTTGTCCAACATCTATTGATGAAGTTACCCATGTGCTCATGATGTAGTTATCCATCAAGAAACCGATGTAGTTACCCCACACTCTCGGCAATCGTTACCCACCCATTACTTATGGAGTTAGCCATCTATTTTAGGGTTTAGTTATCACCATGAAATCAACATAGTTACCACCCTAATACTTATGAAGTTGCACATGTGTTTTAGTATATAGTTACCCACTTGTCTGAAGGGGTCGCAGCATGGAAAACAAAAAATTTCTACGCGGCAAAGCGGAATAAACCCCAAGGATCTAGATCTACGAGATGAAGATAGCGAAGATGAGATCCAATCTCTTACCCTCGAAGATCAACAAACGCGTTTTGTCGGTGCAGGGGTTGGCTAGTCGATCCCCGCAACTAGACTCGTCTAGTCGCGAGGAGATGTATTATCCTCGAGATCCAATCCGGTGAAGTGCAGCAACGGGCAGCACCTCCACGGCGTCCACACGTACAGCTCGATGAAGACGTCGACTCCTTGATCCCGCAAGCGAGACGACGTGGCCTTGATGATCTCAGCAGCACGACGGTAGTGCCGGTGATGATGACGATCTCCGCGAGCAGGGCTTCGCCAAGCCAAGCAAGAGGAGAGGGAGAGGACAAGGCGGCGCAGCAGCCCTAGGGCATAGGGGTGGTGCGGCTGTGGTGGAGAGGTGGATGTGCGGCAGCCCTTCGGGGAGAGGGGGTGGCGCACTAGGGCTAGATGGGAGAGGGGGGTGCGGCTAGGGGGGGTGGTGCGGCAGCCTCCAAGGGTTGTGTGTTGCGCACCCCCCCCTCCCCTCCTTATATAGGTGGCGGCTAGGTCAAGGGGAGGGGGCCGGCCGGCCCCTCCTTGCTTGCCCCCCAAGTTGGAGTCCAACAAGGACTCCTCCTTGGGCCCCTTTCTTAAAGGGGTGGAGAGCCCACCTCCTAGTCCAACTAGGAGTGGGACTCCCACCTTGTGCCGCACCCCTTCATGGGCTTAGGTGGTGCGCCCCACCAAGTGGTGGCAGCACCCCTTTGCACCATGTGGGCCCCATACAAATTATGCGGTCCCACTTCTAGACCCTTCTAGAACATTCCGGAACCTTCCGGTACCCTTTAAATAATTTCCGGAACTTTTCCGAAACCTCCGGAAACCACTTTCCATATATGAATCTTATTCTCCGGACTCCTCCGGAACTCCTCGTGATGTCCGGGATCCCATCCGAGACTCCGAATCACCATTCGTTCACTTCATCATTTAATTCATCGCAAAACCTAATTTCATCGGAACGTTAAGTGTGTGACCCTACGGGTTCGAGAATGCATAGACATGATCATATCAATAATTAATAGCGGGACCGGGATGTCCATATTAATTCCTATACACTCAACGAAAACCTTTTCTCGATTGAACCACAATGCCGGAGATTCAATTAATCTCATATACGATTCCCTTTGTCTCACGATATTTTACTTGCCCGAGATATAATCGTTGACATCCCCATGTCTAGTTTAATCTCATTACCGGCAAGTTCTCTTTACTCGTCCATAATATAGGATCCCGGTGATTACAACTTAATCACTTGTCTGCAGACTCTTGATGCTATATTACCGAGAAGGCCTGGAGATATCTTCTCCGTCACAAGGAGGGACAAATTCCACTCTTGATTCATATCACCCAACAACCCACCATCGGAGATACCTGAAAGCCACCTTTATAATCACCCAGTTACGAAGTGACGTTTGATGTCCACAAAGTATTCCTCCGGTGAACGGGAGTGATATAATCTCATGGTCTAAGGAAACTATATTTGGCATATTAAAAGTGTTGACAACAAAACTTTTGTGACACGATTAATTGCAACTCTTTATTTGGGTCATGTCCATCACACCATTACTCTTAATGATATGACTCCGTTATCAAGTGACTATAACAAGTCCATAGTTAGGAAACTCTAACTATCTCTTGATCAACGAACTAGTCCTGTAGAGGCTCACTAGGGACTCTGGGTGTTTATATTCCACACATGTATTATGTTTCCATTTAATACAATTATAGCATGGATAATAAACCATTATCATAAACGTGAATATGCTTAATAAACCATTTTATTATTGCCTCTAGGGCATATTCCCAACATTGTCCACTATATATTTTACCATCGCAAAGTGTCAACTCACTTATAAAACTAGGTGGTAACTTAGAAACTCAATTTTTTTTTAATGAACAACCAAAAGTAGAATCTAGTTTTAAGCCGAAAAAACTAATCATGAATTGGGTGGGTAACTTACCTACTAAACCCTGGATAACTCGTGTGTAATGGGTGGGTAACTTTTTGATCTGATTTTTTTTTGTTGAAACATATCGATATGGGATCTAGTTTCGAAGATCTCGTCGCGACTAGTCTAACAGTGAAAACAGATTCTAAATCGGACAAACGGTTTGAGCTACAAAACTTTTTAAATTTTTGAATTTCATAATTAATGCGGATGACATCAGCAGTTTTGTCTTTTTTGCATACATTTAGAGGAGCACAAGGCGCACCCAACTTGTTTTTGACCATTTCAAATCGTACTGTTCTAATGTTCTAGAGTTAAGCTTAACCGTAGAACGTTCTAAATGTAGTAGCGTCCAAAAATTAACATTCCGTTTTAAAAGGTCCAACTTTGCTTATTTCAGAGTTAACATTCAGCTCTGATTTAAAATCCATGAATCGTTTCAATTGTTTACATTCGTGGAGCTGAATGTACGATTTTATTACGGACTAGATTCTAGAATATTTTTCGTACTTACATACCATCTCTCTAAGATAATAGGTATCCTGCAAATTTCAAACAGAGAAATTGGGAGGAGCTTCTACGAAGAAAGCTCGAACCGGCGTAAGAACATCTCCACCCGTTCGCCCCAAGGGCGATTTACCGGCACTATTTTGGGCCTTTTGAGGAGCTGTCAACGATATTTTTAATTGTGGGACGCGCCGAATATTTTTAAACAACATGAATTCGAACAAACTTAATGAAATTCATTCATATTTAGGCAAATTTGATACAAGGTAGGCGAAATACTTAAAGAGGAACAACGAAAAAACTAGAACGGCGGATCCATCCCAAGGCGGCGGTAGAACTCAGTGTAGTCGCCGCCGTCGTCCTTCGGAGCGGCGTTGCTGCAGCCTACTTTGTCGTCACCGCCGCGGTTGCTCGCCCCGGCGTCAGGCTCCTCGTTGTTGTCGTCCAGGACGATGACACCCTGGTCGGCGCGAACCCGACAGCGAGCGGCGCGCTCCAGGAGCTGCCGCTTCTCCTCCTGAAGACGGTGCCGACGCTCCTCTTCCTCCTGCTGGTGCTCGCGCGCCAACTAGGCCAACACGAAGTCGAGGTCCGCTGGTGGCACGTCGTTCAAGCTCGCATCCTCGATCGCCTTCAGGCTGAGGAAGTCCTCGGGGTCACCCGTTCAAGCTCGCATCCTCAACCACCTTCAGGCGGAGGAAGTCCTCGGGGTCACCTGTCCACTCCGGCGCCTTCTCCTTCTTGACGCGGGTGAGGGAACTATCGCCGGTGCCGGGTTCCGTCTTCGGCCTGACGCGGCGGCGATGCCGCGCGGCGCTCATTGATGACGATGTCAGGCGAGCGAGTGCGCGGCGGCGCGTCGACCGACTCGTCCTTCACGCGGGCGAGCAGCGTGTAGGGTGTCACCGGCAGGGCCGGCCCTGTGGGGTGGCAGGGTGGGCGGCCGAACAGGGCCCCCAAAATCGAGGGGCCCCCATCTAGATATGTATGCCTATATATTGTAAGCCCATAAAAAAAAGAAAAAGTATTTTAACTAATGGGCCAGAGAGGTAAAGGGTCGTACGTATAGGAAAAAAAAGTGAGCTATCGCTGCGTTTGGTCTTCCGTGAGTTTCGTGCAGGAAATCCGCCGTTCGCCCTTTCATTCGAATCTTGGCATCCTACGGCCGGCGATCATGCTCAGCGATTCCGAAGCGGCAGTTTGCAGCTCAGCGCTCTACCCTATCATAAATGACGTTGCATCAAGAAATGTTTGAAGAATTTTTTAAGGTAATATGTATAAGTTATTTGAAATATGCTTTCTGATTTTGATTGCATTTGAGTGTCATTGATAATATATTTTACGTGTTATTGACAATATAAATGTTCATTGTATGATATCTATATTAAGGGCCCCCAATTTTTGTTTCGAACATGGTCCCGAAAATCTCAGGGCCAGCCCTGGTCACCGGCGTAACAGGAGTCGATCCGGAGGAGCGCGAGGCGGAGGTGCCGGAGGAGGAAGAGGAAGATGCGCCCATCTTCCTCGGCTCCCAGGAGGACCCGACATGACGTGAGATGGTGGCGGTCCGCGTCGGAGCCTGCAGCCGCGGCTGGTTACCGTTCTGGATGTGTTCCAGATTGGCAACCAATGTTCGCCCAGGCACGCCCCACCACCTCCTCCGCCCGGCGGAGTTGCCGCGTGCAGGCCCCGACGTTGGGCCGTCGTAGCCTGCGAGCTCTTGGTTGCGGCGCTTGGTGAAGTAGGTCGTCCATGCGATGTGGTTCTCCGGGTCCCATATGGGGTTGTCCGGCTGCTGCTGCATCATCATCTCGTGGACGACCTTGATCTCAGCGAGCTTGTCATCGTCGGAGAGAACGGGGGCACCGTCAACCCCCCCCCCCCCCCCCCCCCACACACACACACACGTTCACCAGACAGTTGTCGGGGACGCGGCAGTCCGGAGGCACCGGGTTGCCCGCCTCGTAAAGCAGGCTGGTCTCCATGACGTGCAGCCAACGACGGCCGAAGTCGTTCGCCGCCGCGCCATCGTCGGGAAGTGATCTGCCATTGTTTCTGGTTGGACGGAGGTCTCTGTATTTGCTTTGGGCGGCGGTGCTCTCTTTCTAGCTAGGCAAATGTGATGAGCGGCGAGGAGGGGATTAAATATTGCCGGTGAAGCGGTGGTGAAGGCGCGAGTACGAATGGTGGCGCCATAACTCCGCCGCATGTCTGTCGATTGGACTCGATGGCTTTCCGCCTGACCGACGGCAGGCCATTAACGGGACGCGGGATATGAGGCAATGAGGACGACGAACCTTTGGCTCACTGGCATGGAGGGCCCGCCGGGGAGATTGGCGCGATTTTCCTTTGCTTCGCGCGCTTTTCCTTCCACCGACGCCCCCAAGCACAACCCGACGTCGTGGACTCGGCCTGGGAACGTCGGATGACTTTTGACCCAAATCCGTCCGGAAAAATTTCCGCCGGCGGAAAAAAGGTGGTGGTGGTGGTGGGGTGTGTGTGTGTGTGTGGGGGGGGGGGGGGGGGGGGAGGGCGGATGGAGTTGCTCTAAGTTCATATATACTTGTTATTAAAGGAAGCTTCGGGGGAGGTTTGTACAGGGTCCGCCGACAAATGGTTCTTGAGGACTTGAGGTGGTTGTTACCGTCTTGCCGATCAGGGCTCGTGCTTGGGAGATGGTGAATCTGGTATTCACCTTCGATGATGTTGGATGGAGGCAATTTCAGAGGCACCAAGTGCAAGGTTCTCCCTTGACTGACGAGCTACAGAGATGATTAGGGAAGCATTGGGGGAATGATGATGCTATGTCGGTTTTCGCCGTGCAGGCTTACCGGCTTCTTCTTCTCCTAGGCTCGCATCCGCAAAGGCAAAGAATACTTGCTACAAATTTTTCAACGTCACGGTGTATTCTAAATAAAGCATTAATTCGGAAAACATGTCATTAGAACCATAATCAATAGAGACCGAGGATCGAGCATAAGTCAGACAAATCACAAGATGTTGCATTTTATCTGTTAGAGCATACCCTACGAGCAGCAGGATTTTGATTTTGATTCACAAGATGTCACCCCTCCTCCTTAACACATCCCATCCCGCGTGGCATAATTCTGGAGACCACAGTTCTACATCATCATTTTACAACTGGTAATGAAAGCAGACACAAATAGTATCTAATCACATCACAGGGGACAGTGAATTCGATTATGCGTTTTAAGAGTCAGGAAAAAAAAACTCCAATATACCATGACATGGGAAACAAGTGCACACAGTACAACACAAACACTTTCAACGACATAGTTGAACTTTCCTTTCTTACACAAGAATAAACAGATTATCTCTCCTCTTCTCTTTTCCAGAAGAAAACAACCCAGAGTTTTGCTTGCACCTTCATACGATGAATCTGTACAATGGCACCATATGCGGTCTTTGCAGAGTTTCATTCAAAATTGGAAAGGTCTATCTCTGTCCTGGTTTTCACTCGATATATGTGAATAACTCCTTTCAACTTTTAACTTGGAATCCCTGGAGAAACCTGGTTACCAAGGTCGAGCCGATGAGATCATGACCAGAAGACCATGCTGCGCTGCTGCCTTAATTCTGCCTTGGGAACATAAATATCATCATCTTAGCATTAGCATTTGCTATGTCGACAAGAATAACTGAACAAAGTTGCGAAGATACTGGGATTTCGTATCTGCATAAGTACCTGCTGGAATTTTGAAACACATCCCCATGTTTTCTGCAGTGCGGACAGGGAGCCACTCCAACCAAATCATGAAACACTCCTATGCATGTTATTGGATCGTGTACTCTGAAATTAATACAATGAGAAGTTAAAAGGAGAGAATTGAAATATCTTCCTCGCCAAACACTCTGCTACCTCTCTCAGTTCCGCACCTTGAAAAGGTGATTTAATTGGTTTATACTATACAAGTACAGGTCAATGTTTACTTCAGAGACCTATGTAGCATAAGTGAGCAGCTGCAACCTGTATCAAATAGCTCTGTGAGGTCAAGTGTGTTCAGTTATGATTGAATTGAAGACGCAACCACATATGTACGGGCGAAATGTATGCTAGCCAACAGTGTGGGATGTTGCTGAAAGCAAACAAATATAACTCAACTCAATTGATGTAAGGCCTTCCAGACTAATATCTACGAGCCTTCAAATTCTGACTACTGCACACACTTACATGTAATGCTACACTTACATGGGTAGGACGTCTACCCAAATTCTGACTATTGCATTGATGTTATTAAGATATTAAAAAGGCACAAGAGAAAAATAAAGGTAAAAGGATACAGTAAACCAGTTTATCAGTCAAAACACAAAGCTACTTTAGAAAGAAGGAAAATATTCAGCTTCGAAGAACTAGAGTTTTTCCATTGCAAATGAGTATGGAGCAATCAACAAATTCCAGCGAAGTAGAAGATCTACGAGCAAGTACCCATAAAATTAGATCAAAACCGCATCCTCGGCAACAGTGATCCACATATTGTATCATCCCCGTAAATAGAGCAAGTCCAAAAATGTCTTTTGAAGGAAAATATTA
Source organism: Puccinellia tenuiflora (assembly GCA_012064385.1). Lineage (NCBI taxonomy): Eukaryota > Viridiplantae > Streptophyta > Magnoliopsida > Poales > Poaceae > Puccinellia > Puccinellia tenuiflora. The sequence goes on along the minus strand of QRDG01001119.1, from coordinate 52,580 downwards.
TGAGTTCATTTCACATGAAACTCTCATATCATCTCAATGGCCAAACTGAGAACCTTCTTACGTGGAAAAATAGATTGAGGATTGCAGTGAAAACTGCATCAGACATTTGAAATATCCAGAACGCAAATATACTCTAATCTACTCGCTGGTACTCCAACCAATTTGCAGAATGGCCTGACCTCACACACTCTTAGTTTCAATATACATGCCAAACTGCCAATATGACATGAGGATGAACAATTCATAACCATGCTATGCTTGCTTTTCTAATGGGTTATGTAATGGACATATCACATAACAGGACTCACGAATCAAATTATCAGCTTTTATTTAGCACTAAACCAACATGTAAGAGTCGTGCTATAGCAGATAACCAACGCCAGTTAGGCAAAGAACACTGAAACAGGAATAACAAGCTTACTACATACATAAAACTTTTGTTGTGCACAGCCCCATCCAGGCAGCCATCGTCTCAAGAAGAGAGCACCATGTATCAATATCCAATTTCAGCACATCTTCTCCTGGAAAAACATTTAGTAAAACAGTCGGGTAATGCTCCTAGTTACTGGCCAGACACTTTCTGCTTGAGGAAACAGTACTTTCTAATTCATGCCCACCCCCATCTTCTTCACCTGGTAACTCACGTCATCGGTCAACCTCTTCCCCTCGCCTAATCTTGTCTCTGACACACAACTGATCATCAATCCAGAGCTCTTTCTTTGCCAGAAACCAATAAAGTAGATCAAAACTGCAACCTCGGCGGTGACCAACACATTGTGGCAATCAACAAATCCAAAATTGTTAACCATTAAAAATCAGCAAAGGGGAATTTTGAGACTTCATACCACTTTCATGGCCAAAATGAGAAAAAAAATTTATGGAAGTTAGATTGAGGATTACACTGGAAGCTGTAATTACTATTCGAGAACATAAAGATAAATACTGTGCGGACATTATACTCGTTGATACTTCAAAGCATTTGCAGCATGCGTCACCTCACTCTCTTAGTTCTAATATGGGTGCCAAAAAAGACATGAGGATGGACAAGTTCAGAACAGTGTGATCCTTTCTTCTCTACTGAATGATTTAATAGACATACCAGGACTAACAAAATCATATTATCAGTTTCATATGGGCTCAACAACACCCAAATCAACATGTAACATACATGCTATAGCATTACAACCGAGGATTTAATAGACATACCAGGACTAACAAAATCATATTATCAGTTTCATATGGGCTCAACAACACCCAAATCAACATGTAACATACATGCTATAGCATTACAACCGACATCCAGTTAGGCAAAGAACACCGAAACAGGAATTACTAACTTACTAAAACCTTGCTGTTCCAGTAACCTGTTATTAGCCAATTATTGGTTCATGTAAATCTGAAATTAGCCGGCACTTTCCCTCTGCAAGCAGCTGCATAGTCTTCAGCAAGGTGTGGTGCAGCTTCCTTGTGAGGGCATATGAACTTTTCGATGAAAACCTTCTCACTCACACAGACTGCTGTATTGTAACTACGCTTGTGCTCAAGCAATCCATTCTCCTTCAGAAACTTTAGAACAAAGTAGCGAGGTCTGAGCCGGCCCTCCAGGCTATAAGAGAGTAATGCCGGCAGATGTGCAATGTAAGCTGGTTCCAACCCCACCTCGGAGATGAGGAAATCACACCTGCGCTGCAGCATATCCTTGTTCTTCACCAGCACACCTGGAGCCTTAGAAAAGGCAATGCCCACCTCAGCATCCGACCACCTACAGGTCTTCTTCAAGCATTCCAGTTTGGCGGCGATCTTCTCCTCGCTGCGGTACGCAACAGCCTGCAGGGCTCGCCTGAACATCGGAGAGTGGCGCGGCACGCCTGCACCTTCGGTGCGCGCAACCATGGCCCGGAGGCGCTCTGGGTTGGTGGTGAGTATCCTCGGAAGCCCGACGCTCAGCTTGGCAATATCACAAACACCTAACCCGCAGCCCTGTAGGAGCTTGACGTTGGGCCTGACCACCTTGTCGAGGTCGATAGAAAGGAGGTAGCTGTTGCGTTTGATCACCTGGAGGAGCTTCTCGTAGGAGCCCAAGAGAGGCAGGCAGTAGTGTACACTGGAGACAACGAATCTACAGCGGAAGCTCTTGCCGGCGAGAGGGACGAGGCGGGCGACCTCAGAACGCGATAGACCGAGGCCGGTGAGCCCCGCGACGTTGGAGGCCAGGGTTTCCTCCACTTTGGCGCAGAGTATCTTGGGGTCCTTGGCGACGACGGCGGCGACATCGGCGGTGGAGAGGCCGAGTCCGGCGAGGAAGGCGAGGACCGCGTCGGGCTTGGAGGGGGACTTGAGGTGGGAGATCTTCCCGGAGGACTTGAGAGCCTGGTCTGGGGTGAGGCCGCAGGTCTCCACGAGGTAGTCCTCGACGGCGAAGCCAGAGCTTGGGGAAACGGCGGGCGCGGCGGTGGCCGCGGAGAGGAGTCGGTGGAGAGTTGAGATGGGAGGGGCGGAGGGAGAGGAGAGGAGGTGGGTAAGGATGCACGCCCGGAGGCGGAGCATGGCCGCTGCGACGGTGCGGTGGTGGTGGTGGCGGCGGCGGCGGCAACGGCGAGACCTCCGGTGCCGGTGCGTGGGTTTTAGTTTTTTTTTTTTTTTTAGGATAGCACGCTTTATTAACCAGTAATAAACAAAGGAATACAAAGACCCTCAGGTGGCTGCATGAACCAAACCCGACGTCCAGGTTCTAGGGAAGAAGAGAAGCTGTGGGCTTCCATGTTCGCGCTCCTGCTTTCGTGGATGAAAGTCACCATATCAAAATCACCCGACCTCCATTTTATCTCCCTGAGTGCAGTACTGTAGGTACCCAGAAAATAGTGGGTTTTAGTAACCTTTCTTTTTTGAGGAATTGAGCAAATAGTTCGGCCCATGAAAGGTTTTGGAAGCCCAGCAAATAGTCGGCCTATTTACTATTGGCTCCATAAATTTAGCCTCTACATTTTGCTATCCATGTAACAAAAATGCTTATCATCTACTATTAGTATTTTTGAGGTGCTCATAGTGATAGGATGTGCCGTCCATGCATTTATAGGGGTGTACATGTGAGTGTCTACCTCTATGTTGTGGTTCTCAAACTTATTTTTGTTATTTCTCAAAAAAATGTTTAAATAATGATTTGTTGTGCAATGTGCCTCCTTGTTTTCCACATTATCGTGAGCCCGAAAATCTGCCATCTTGAAGAAGGCATAGCGGTCGGTGACCGCAACACCATCTTCCACATGGCCAACCTTCCTCTTAACGTCGCTTATGCATGCAAGTCTCTAGGGTCCCCCATGATTTCGGACGCGCGAATACGTTCTAACTATGAGATGAAAGTTTTGATTTTCTCTTTTGGTTGGATTGATGGTTTGGACAATTCATCAGAATTGTTTTCTGATTATAATATGTGCATTTTTTGTATTGTACTGTTTGGTTCTCTTTTGAATGCGAAGGGACTCGAAGGTCTCTGGAACTAGCATTAGATTAACAAAAATGATACAAAGCTGCAAGAAAGACCTAAAAAGAAACAAAAAAATTACATTCACATCCTTCCAATTTGCAAAAGGATCCCTAAATTAACCGAAGTAACATAGTTGAGTCCTCAAGAAAATGTAACATCGTTGGCAATGCATATGCCACCAACTCCGGCCACAACCTTGCAAAAAAGAAAGGGAGACAGGGCCTCCCATTCGGAGGTTGAAGAGGGCGTAGAAAATTTTCGGTGAAGCATGAAGGAGACGAAGTGCCACCCTAGCCTCCCAAAAGCTTGCAGGAGGGATGTTGGAGAAAGCTCTGAAACTTTAGCAGCTAAAGAGGTGGGAGCAGTGATTGATGAAAGCATGTTGATGACAACGCAGTCTGTCGTCTTCTGTGCTGAACGGAGAAGTACAAGGTCAACCCCTACCTATCACCTTGACCATCTCCATGATTGTTTGAGGCAAGGACAATGCTCCAAATCTCGCAGTGCTCGACACCAACAACAATGCTTATTGAAAAGGGTCTCGGTAGATCTCACAACCACGTTGGACATCCACCAAGGAGCTCCTCCGGGGGAATCTGCATGTGGCCATCTGGTGCGGTGCAGAGGCACCAAACTCGCTGACCCCCACGGCATAACGCCACTCACGGCGATAAGTGCCAAACAAAAGCAAACCCTAGCTCTACATCTAGCACTAGTATATACCTGCACTAGTGCAAAAATGTTTATAGGCGACTAATATTAGTGGCACACCAAGCAAAAGTCAGACCCCTGTTATTTGGGAAAAAAAATGTCCACACCCTAATAAATTATTAATGGTGTGCCTGCAAAAACGCTCTGACATAAGTTACTATTGAAATGAGAGCTTGTGGGCATGCCACTAGTATAATTATTACTAGTAACGTATTATTAAAGGCCACACCACTAGTAACGGGACCAATTTGTTTGAAATTTGAAAATTTGGTCACTGCTAGCATGCTCATTACCACACATGGTAGTATTAACACGATTACTAGTAGAAAATATGTAATCTCGGTAAACAACTACTCCCTCGGATTCATAAAAAGTGTCGCTCATTTTGTACTAAGTTAGTACAAACTTTGTACTAAGTGGACGACTGATACGTGTCAAACGTATCTATAATTTTTGATTGATCCATGCTAGTTTTGTGATGTTGTCACATGTTTTTATTATCTATTACATCATTTTTATGCATTTTGTCGGACTAACCTATTGACAAGATGCACAGTGCCAGTTTCCTGTTTTTGCTGTTTTTGTATTTCAGAAAGTCCACCACAGGAAATATCGTCGGATTGCGCTGAAAATTTACGGAGATTTTTTTTTTGCGACGGAAGGCACCTGAGGACCAAAGGGCAACCTGGGGGGCCAGCCAGGGGCCACAGGCGGGTGGCGGCCACGGCCCCCCTGGGACCCACGGGTGGGGCCCGCCCATGCCCCCTGGGCACCGCCTCGGCCCCCTCTGACGCCTATAAAATCTCTTTTACCCTAAAAACTACGGGGCGGCCATTATTTTCCAGAGAAGTCACCCCGACGCGGCGTCACCTCAAACCCTAGTTCGGGGGTGATTCTGAAGCAGTTCTCGGCACTCTGCCGGAGGGGAGATCGATCCTGGAGGGCTCTTCATCACCATGCCTTCCTTCGGGATGATTTGTGAGTAGTCCCACCTTGGACCATGGGTCCATGGCAGTAGCGAGATGGTAGTCTCTCTCTCTTGTGCTTCATGTCTTATGATCTTGTGAGCTGCCTAACATGATCAAGATCGATTATTGTAATGCTATGTGATGTGTTTGTTGGGATCTGATGGATTATAAAGTTATGATCAGATTGTGCATGATTCTTATATGTTGATTTATGTTCTTGCATGCTCTCCGATGTGCGTAGTTACTTTGGCCAAGTGATTGTGTGTATCTTCAAGAGAGGGTATTTATGCTAGATAGTGCGTTCATATCCCCGGTCCATCTTTTTACATTGGTTGCAACCTTTATTCATCACTTTTCATCATCAATACTCCACTGGTCCATTTTCATATTTCATCTATTTCACTATACAATTAACCGCTTTGTTTTCTGCGAGACCGGAAAGATTGACAACCTTTCCGTCGTTGGGGGCAAAGTATTTTGGTTGAGTGTGTGCAGGTCCACGTCTGTTGAAGATTAAGTGCCAGCGATCTTAAAAATTCACTTTGTTGTTGATTTCAAGGTCCTACTGGTTCGATAAACCTCGGTTCGATATCGAGGAAAAACTGCTGCTCGCTACATCTCCGCCTTCGCTTGGGGCACAACCCAACTCTACCACCAACACCATCAACGACACTTTTTATGGATCGGAGGGAGTATAATTTTGCGTACGAAGTCGTATTGAGCCGACTTCTATATAAAAAAAGTATGTACACAAAAAACTACATCCACAATTTAGGCGTTTGGCCATTTTTTCTTAAATTGTCAAATTTGAGCGAGAAAAATAGAGTGTCGAGCGTTTGGAATTTCATTGTTAAAATAATAGTGGCGTATGGTCTAATATGGCACAACACTGGTATATATAATATTAGTGGCGTGTGGGTTAGACGGCACACCACTAATAGGGAACGCCAACAATCGATCTTTGTGACTCCGTCCGATTGGTCTAGAGGGAGTCACACAGATCGATGATGTGGATCATATGGATAGAATGGTTTACCTCTCTTTATGTCTTTAACTAGATTCGAACAGCGCGGCTCGCCGCGCAGCACTTATTGGTTCTTAATTTTTTTTGCCCGTGGTTGTCGCCATTAATACAGATTATTAGAAAGATGGTTTATATCTGTACGAATTTGATCACAAGGGTTTACAATACCAGTCAGGAGATTGTTCCATACACAAATAAGATCTAATAGTAAAACAACTGATTGAGGCAGTGGAAACGCATAAGCATGTGTGGGATGCAAGGCGTAAATATCTTCCTTTCCTGTAGACTTCTTCATTTCCTCTTTCAAATCTGAAGCATGATTTTTTGAGTCTACTTGTTCGTTTCATCTGTGAAGGTCACAGCAGCTGCACTCTCTTCATCATATGGTGCCATAGATGCACAGGAGGATGCTACCTCATAAGGATATGTACCAACCATCTGAATTTTCTTAGCGGCTTCCATGGTAAAATGTTTCAGATCAGTTGCACATGCATCAACTTCATTTAGTACTGAACTGAGCGTGCATTCTGAACAACACTTTTCCTGAGATAAGTTGCATCCAACAATATTCTTGATTCTTTCAGCAGGCTCACACACGTTATCTATGAAAGTATTGATGGGGTCGCAGCATGGAAAACAAAAATTTTCTACGCGGCAAAGCGGAATAAACCCCAAGGATCTAGATCTACGAGATGAAGATAGCGAAGACGAGATCCAATCTCTTACCCTCGAAGATCAACAAACGCGTTTTGTCGGTGCAGGGGTTGGCTAGTCGATCCCCGCAACTAGACTCGTCTAGTCGCGAGGAGATGTATTATCCTCGAGATCCAATCCGGTGAAGTGCAGCAACGGGCAGCACCTCCGCGGCGTCCACACGTACAGCTCGATGAAGACGTCGACTCCTTGATCCCGCAAGCGAGACGACGTGGCCTTGATGATCTCAGCAGCACGACGGTAGTGCCGATGATGATGACGATCTCCGCGAGCAGGGCTTCGCCAAGCCGAGCAAGAGGAGAGGGAGAGGACAAGGCGGCGCAGCGGGGGTGCGGCTAGGGGGGGTGGTGCGGCAGCCTCAAGGTGTAGTGCGCCTCCCCCCCCCTCCCCTCCTTATATAGGTGGCGGCTAGGTCAAGGGGAGGGGGCCGGCCGGCCCCTCCTTGCTTGCCCCCCAAGTTGGAGTCCAACAAGGACTCCTCCTTGGGCCCCTTTCCTAAAGGGGAGGGGAGCCCACCTCCTAGTCCAACTAGGAGTGGGACTCCCCCTCCTTGTGCCGCACCACCATATGGGCCTAGGTGGTGCGCCCCACCAAGTGGTGGCAGCACCCCTTTGCACCATGTGGGCCCCATACAAAATATGGTCCCACTTCTAGACCCTTCTAGAACACTCCGGAACCTTCCGGTACCCTTTAAATAATTTCCGGAACTTTTCCGAAACCTCCGGAAACCACTTTCCATATATGAATCTTATTCTCCGGACTCCTCCGGAACTCCTCGTGACGTCCGGGATCCCATCCGAGACTCCGAATCACCATTCGTTCACTTCATCATTTAATTCATCGCAAAACCTAATTTCATCGGAACGTTAAGTGTGTGACCCTACGGGTTCGAGAATGCATAGACATGATCATATCAATAATTAATAGCGGGACCGGGATGTCCATATTAATTCCTATACACTCAACGAAAACCTTTTCTCGATTGAACCACGATGCCGGAGATTCAATTAATCTCATATACGATTCCCTTTGTCTCACGATATTTTACTTGCCCGAGATATAATCGTTGACATCCCCATGTCTAGTTTAATCTCGTTACTGGCAAGTTCTCTTTACTCGTCCATAATATAGGATCCTGGTGATTACAACCTAATCACATGTCTGCAGACTCTTGATGCTATATTACCGAGAAGGCCTCGAGATATCTTCTCCGTCACATGGAGGGACAAATTCCACTCTTGATTCATATCACCCAACAACCCACCATCGGAGATACCTGAAAGCCACCTTTATAATCACCCAGTTACGAAGTGACGTTTGATGTCCACAAAGTATTCCTCCGGTGAACGGGAGTGATATAATCTCATGGTCTAAGGAAACTATATTTGGCATATTAAAAGTGTTGACAACAAAACTTTTGTGACACGATTAATTGCAACTCTTTATTTGGGTCATGTCCATCACACCATTACTCCTAATGATATGACTCCGTTATCAAGTGACTATAACAAGTCCATAGTTAGGAAACTCTAACTATCTCTTGATCAACGAACTAGTCCTGTAGAGGCTCACTAGCGACTCCGGGTGTTTATATTCCACACATGTATTATGTTTCCATTTAATACAATTATAGCATGGATAATAAACTATTATCATAAACGTGAATATGCTTAATAAACCATTTTATTATTGCCTCTAGGGCATATTCCCAACAGTCTCCCACTTGCACTAGAGTCAATAATCTAGTTTACATTTCCGCGATCCAACACCCATGGAGTCTCACTCATGAAGTCTCAGTGCTGATCATGTTTGCTTGTGAAAGAGGTTCTGTCCGTGCTCTGTACTTTACAGCTCTTTATGTCCTTTGCAAAATTGTAACTGTCACCTAATTTGACATTACTTTATCATCACATGATAAACTTCCTATCATCCCATGATAAAACCATTATCATATAATGCATATAATATGTTTGGTCATAGAGTGAGATAATCATATCCTTTCATGCCCATATGTATGATTAGTCAATTGGACTTTCTCATAACACATGCATCTGGAACTCACTCAATCTTGAAACAACTTTCTCAAACCAAAATATTATATCTTATTTCAATCCTTGAATTAATCATATACTCCTATATGTTGTTGACTTAACAAATCAACAGTGAGCCTTGTCACTTTGATATTTCCGATCATGCTTTCGCTGTGCTGCTCTGATATTAAGAGATCCCTAATTTAGTCTGGCTTTATGACTTCAACCAAGTCCACCATTTTCTAAATTTATCTCAATCTCATGAAAAATGACTCCTCATTCAACATGTTCTTACAATTAAGAACTTGGGTCACATATCGTCATATACAAACATATGGTTCTTATATGTTGAGATCTATGAACAATTCATATCGAATTCCAACATATCCTCCAACCATCAATTTTGTACTGAGTTCTCTAACTCAATGCTTTACCTATATATCACAATGAGATGAACCATTCTTCTCTTGTTTCATTTTGAACTCCTTCAAAAATATTTAGGTTAAACATCTGACTCTAATGTTTATCAAACTTATCTATCCTCCATAGATACATTCATCTACATGAATATTTGACGTTCAAATTAACTTCATAAGTTATGCATTGGTCCATGACAACATTTACAACATTTATGAAATCTCCATTTCATTCAAACACTATGTTGTAAACTCCCACTCAAATATACCTCATACACATATTAAATTGTGAAGCCACTTTGGCTCCCACTCAGAAATATGTTATCTTTATATTTGACCATGATTAACTAGCTCCCACTCAAACATATGTCACCACATATTTTGATTATGGAAATTAATTTCTGCTCTAACTTAATATATGTCACCACATATCTTAATTAGATCTCACTCAGTTTCTTATGCACTTTCTCGACACTTTGGACTCCTCCAAAACTCTTAACTTTTAAGATTCGAGAACTCATATACGAAACACCAGCACTTTGCCAGCTCTAAGTTTTATTTATTCCACGCAAACTCTTTTTGCCAAAATAAATATGTGAAACATTCTTTTCACAAAATCAAGTAACAATTACTTTATGATTTAAACTTAAAGTAGAATGACTCTCAGTCACTTTCGTATTTAAAGTTTCTATTTCTTCTTTTGTAGTTTTGTAGGTATGTCTTGTTTCCCAAACATGACAAGTAAATCATGAATATTATTTTGCAACTTTTGACAAAATTCATATTCTTGAAACCTACATCTCTTTAGACAAGCTAAACCATAATTCAATGATCACCATCATTAAAAACCTTTTATGTGTCAAGTTTTAACCAATATAGCACTTTACACATGTGCCACTTGATACAAAAACATGCAAGGTTTAAGCTTTCTAAACTTATTCCAACAAATCTTTTATCCATGAAACTATTTCACGATAAAACCACTAAAATACATAACACAACCAAACACATTGGTTTGTTCCTTTTAGTCTCACATTGTGGAATCTCTATTCATAAACTCATATGAACACTCTACAAAACTTTATTTGCTTTGGTTTTAATTATCTCATAATTATTGAAACCACTATTTCACATAACCCATATGCGAAACGCAAATCATTAAATAGATCCTTTATTTAAAACAGGAGTGTTATCAAAATAAATCTAAATGATACTAATGAAACCTTAAAACCTAAGACCCCTTTGTTTATGACCACATGATATCAAATATAATGTGACTACAACACTTTAGGTTTATCAAAACACTTTTGAACAATCTCTAAACATTGTAATTTGTGATAACACTTGTCACAAGTCACCATACTAAACAATAACTCAAATATTTTATCTCTTTTGATCATATCGAAAAGACTCAATTATCTTGTTAACTCAATATCCTCTACTTCCAAAATCTCATCATGACATGAATAAATACTCCTATTTACTCATCCATGATAAAACAATGACGTCTTTTATTTACTGAAAAATACAACCAACACTTGTGTTTATTTTCAGCAACTCATGGCATTTTCAGAAAATGGCATTTTTAATCACACTACTTAGTGATGCGCATCAACATGCTCTTCAGCACTAATAGTACAATTAAAACAATTCTCATCATTAAGTATTGGATATTTTAGTATGTCTTTATTTTATAAGTGTTTAACTAATTATCGTTTAAATCCAGCAAAGGACAATAATCTCATAATCGAAACGTGATCTCCAAAAAGGATTACTCATGAAAATAGAACAACCACTTGTCTTTAACATGAATGACCGTCTCACAAACCGAGACACACTAATTTAAGATCACACTCAATTCGATTACAAAACTCATTCAAATCCTCTAATTTAAAACGATAAATGTAGAAGTGAAATGACGCCAGCATCAACTCCTTGATTGCCATCTTCCCGCGAAATCCACTCAGTCCCTCCATGCACTTCTCAAACGGCAGGCCCTGTTTTCATAAAACAGCACAAGTATCAAATACTTAGCTCACCATAAGTGTAAATGGGACATTTAAACATTTATAACTAGTATATCAAAATATACCTTCTGCGTTGACTACCTCTCCTGCTATGGGTTCCACTTTAACTTGACGCAGCTGGGAAATAAACTCACAGAAAGTGATCGAATCCCTTCCCATGATATAGTTCCTCACATAGTCCTTATAGCTGGGGGGCAGCGAGCGCAGCACCCCATCTATTGCCATCTCGTCAGTTATTTCATGGTTCCAAACATCCACCATAGTATAATACAGCCGGTGCATCTTACTTAGGTGCTGTTCCAAGCAAGTGTTTTCTTCCATCTTAGTTGAAAGAAATTCATCCAGGCATTCAAACCTTGCAACTCTAACTTGTGCTATGAACCTTTGTTTCAGCTCATCGACAATCTCCATTGCGCTCAAGTTTCCAAATTGTCTACCAAGGTTAGAATCCATGAAGGTGCATATCAGCCACTCGACTCTCAAGTAGGTGGTCTTTTGATCGTACCACTCCATATACCCTTCATAGTCAACAGTAACATCAGGGCGTTTTTCTAAAGCTTCATCTATCACGTAGAGCTGATCATTGGTTGATAGGACTTCTCTAAGACGTTCATACCACTCGATGAAGTTTGACCCATCGAGACGCAGCTCCTCAGCAAGAAACATACTACTGTAGTCGGCCATGATCTACAAGGATTTTGCAAAGACATCTTTAGGACACTTGTTTATGATAATTTTAGTTCAATTTAATCAAATTAACGAACTCCCACTAAACTCAACATCTCTCCGGTTGATTAGTGACACACGATCCAAATCCACTACACCACCACCGATCATCACGTGAGATGATGTAGTTTCAATGGTGAACAACTCAGTGTTGATCATATCATTTATATGACTCGTGTTTAACCTTTCGGTTCCGTGTTCCCGAGGCCATGTCTGTACATGCTAGGCTCGTCAAGACAACCGTAGTATTTCCGCATGTGCAAACTGGCTTGCACCCGTTGTATGTGAACGTTGAATCTATCACACCCGATCATCACGTGATGCTTCGAAACGACGAACTTTCGCAACGGCGCATACTAGGGGAGAACACTTAATTATCTTGATATTAACATGAGAGATCACCTTATCATGCTACCGTCGCGATCACATCTAAGCATAACAATAAGGTGCATAAAAGGGATTAACATCACATGCAATTCATAATTGTGATATGATATGGCCTTTCTTCACATGCTCTTTAGATCTCCATCTTCAAAGCACCGGCAAGATCTCCATCTCCGGCATGATCTTCATCATCTTGGCGCCATCACCATGGTTGTCCACCAACTATTGCAACCACAACTAATGCTACTCTTAGCAATAAAGCTAAGCAATTACATGGTGATTTCATTGACACGCAGGTCACATAAAATAATAGACAACCATATGGCTCCTGCCGGTTGCCGTACTCGTCGACATGCAAGTCGCGAAATATTACAAACATGATCATTGCATACATTATCACAAATCACATTGGCCATATCACATCACTTGACCCCCTCTGCAAAAACAAGTTAGACGCCTCTACTTTGTTTATGCAAATTTTACGTGGCTTGGGTCAACAAGATAGAACCGTTCTAATCTACGCAAAACCACAACGGTGATATAATAGTTGCTTATTTACTCATCCTTTTGAAAGGCCTTCCATTGAAAATTGCATCCTCACTAAAGCAAGAGAAACAGACACCCGCCAGCCACTTATGCAAAACAAGTTGCATGTCAGTCGTGGAACCGGTCTCTCGTGCGTGGACGAGTAAGGTTGGTACGGGCCGCTTCAATCTCACAATACCGCAAAGATGCAAAGTGCACGCGAGAAGGTAGCAACATAAAATATCAACGCCCACAACTCCTTGTGTTCTAATCGCATCAACACCTACGAATAGATCTAGGCTCTGATACCACTGATGGGGTCGCAGCATGGAAAACAAAAATTTTCTACGCGGCAAAGCGGAATAAACCCCAAGGATCTAGATCTACGAGATGAAGATAGCGAAGACGAGATCCAATCTCTTACCCTCGAAGATCAACAAACGCGTTTTGTCGGTGCAGGGGTTGGCTAGTCGATCCCCGCAACTAGACTCGTCTAGTCGCGAGGAGATGTATTATCCTCGAGATCCAATCCGGTGAAGTGCAGCAACGGGCAGCACCTCCGCGGCGTCCACACGTACAGCTCGATGAAGACGTCGACTCCTTGATCCCGCAAGCGAGACGACGTGGCCTTGATGATCTCAGCAGCACGACGGTAGTGCCGATGATGATGACGATCTCCGCGAGCAGGGCTTCGCCAAGCCGAGCAAGAGGAGAGGGAGAGGAGAAGGCGGCGCAGCAGCCCTAGGGCATAGGGGTGGTGCGGCTATGGTGGAGAGGTGGATGTGCGGCAGCCCTTCGGGGAGAAGAGGTGGCGCACTAGGGCTAGATGGGAGAGGGGGGTGCGGCTAGGGGGGGTGGTGCGGCAGCCTCAAGGTGTCGTGCGCCTCCCCCCCCTCCCCTCCTTATATAGGTGGCGGCTAGGTCAAGGGGAGGGGGCCGGCCGGCCCCTCCTTGCTTGCCCCCCAAGTTGGAGTCCAACAAGGACTCCTCCTTGGGCCCCTTTCCTAAAGGGGAGGGGAGCCCACCTCCTAGTCCAACTAGGAGTGGGACTCCCCCTCCTTGTGCCGCACCACCATATGGGCCTAGGTGGTGCGCCCCACCAAGTGGTGGCAGCACCCCTTTGCACCATGTGGGCCCCATACAAAATATGGTCCCACTTCTAGACCCTTCTAGAACACTCCGGAACCTTCCGGTACCCTTTAAATAATTTCCGGAACTTTTCCGAAACCTCCGGAAACCACTTTCCATATATGAATCTTATTCTCCGGACTCCTCCGGAACTCCTCGTGACGTCCGAGATCCCATCCGAGACTCCGAATCACCATTCGTTCACTTCATCATTTAATTCATCGCAAAACCTAATTTCATCGGAACGTTAAGTGTGTGACCCTACGGGTTCGAGAATGCATAGACATGATCATATCAATAATTAATAGCGGGACCGGGATGTCCATATTAATTCCTATACACTCAACGAAAACCTTTTCTCGATTGAACCACGATGCCGGAGATTCAATTAATCTCATATACGATTCCCTTTGTCTCACGATATTTTACTTGCCCGAGATATAATCGTTGACATCCCCATGTCTAGTTTAATCTCGTTACTGGCAAGTTCTCTTTACTCGTCCATAATATAGGATCCTGGTGATTACAACCTAATCACATGTCTGCAGACTCTTGATGCTATATTACCGAGAAGGCCTCGAGATATCTTCTCCGTCACATGGAGGGACAAATTCCACTCTTGATTCATATCACCCAACAACCCACTATCGGAGATACCTGAAAGCCACCTTTATAATCACCCAGTTACGAAGTGACGTTTGATGTCCACAAAGTATTCCTCCGGTGAACGGGAGTGATATAATCTCATGGTCTAAGGAAACTATATTTGGCATATTAAAAGTGTTGACAACAAAACTTTTGTGACACGATTAATTGCAACTCTTTATTTGGGTCATGTCCATCACACCATTACTCCTAATGATATGACTCCGTTATCAAGTGACTATAACAAGTCCATAGTTAGGAAACTCTAACTATCTCTTGATCAACGAACTAGTCCTGTAGAGGCTCACTAGGGACTCCGGGTGTTTATATTCCACACATGTATTATGTTTCCATTTAATACAATTATAGCATGGATAATAAACTATTATCATAAACGTGAATATGCTTAATAAACCATTTTATTATTGCCTCTAGGGCATATTCCCAACAAGTATCCCAATAAAGGGTAAGTTCCTTTGTCTTAGATTCATCCACGCATAAAATTAAGTACCAAGCAGTAGAAAAGAAGTGATACCGGTACCTTCAGAATGCAGCAGACGCCCGGTACCAGCAACAAAGCAGGAGCTGAATCTTCTGAAACCTTTCCGTGGAACCGAAAAGGAGAGCAGCAACAAGCCAGCAACAGACGAACAAACGATAGTGAAAGATACAGAAGGGCCAAAAAAATAACACACATTTCAGACTTACATTAGATTAATCAATATCACAAGGTACAAAATCTAAAAAGGGCCATTTCAGACTTGCGGTGGATTAATCAATATGACAATCTACACAATCCAAAAACTGCACCTACCTGTACCCACGGAAGTACATGACAAAGAAACCACAAGAGATGTAGTGCGAGCATTCAAAATCATCCATGACATAGAATAAAGGTAGATAATATTATCACATCGATCAAAAGAAAGCTACTGAATTGAAGGACAAAAACGCATTACATTACTTCAGATAGATTCAATAAATATAATTTGTAGCAGTATCAAATGAAAAGCTTTTGGACCATCTTATCATCATATAACTATTCGTTTGCTCACCTCATACAATTAAAGTAGTAAGGAAATTAGCTAACAATTACTCTACCAAACAGGAGTTGCATATAAAGATGGGATGCTAAATACTCCAGCCTGATAATTAACATATGCACAAACACACGTCCCTATTTAACATTTGAACATAAGCAAGCATGTTTTAACGGTGGCAGTCTTGTTATCCTAGAAGTGTCAGTCTGGTTAGATTTAATATCGATTGGTCCAGGTTAAAGCAGAAAATAGTGGAAATAAACTTGAATTCTCACACTCAATTCAGATTCTGTCCAGGACATCATGGAGGCATCAATACAAAGTAATAGGTAGTTCATACTTAGGTTTTGCTTAGTAATAGGTAGTAAAAGCAAGTTGGGCTGAGAAGAGAATACCTTACAGCGAAATTCATTCCGAGTGATAGCCAAAACAATATATTGCTTTGAGCACCTTCATATAAATAATGGTTGCCGCCTCGCAGCACAGTCCGCCTCGTTCCCATGTTTTTTATCCTCATTAACTATAGCAATCTGTAGCTACAAAATATTTACCATTAAATGAATGTATCCTTACATAAATGCAAATAGGTGCCCAAAAAAAAGTACACCAGCTATTGTACAAAATAGACGCGAAAATATTTACCATTAAATGAATGTATTCTCAATGTTAGTGAACATTCTACAGAAAAACAGAGGATATCATGGTATAAGCTAAGATTTCAATGGGGTTGGAAATCAAAAATGCAAGTTTTTCCTCTCGGATTTAAGTCAACCACATAAAAGACCATTATCGTAACCTTGACCAGTGAAGAGACGAAGAAATCCTTGGCTCCGAAAAAATATTTCATTCAAAATAGAAGAGAAGAAAAAATTCAAAACTCATATTAATAATTATGTAGGGTTGGTAAACATTGCGGAGAATCAGACATAAAAATATGAACCATTTCATGCTGAGAATATCCTATTGCAAATTTCATGTATATTTTAATTAAATCTAAACTGCACGGTTAGTATCTGTAGGATATATTGCCCATGCTTGTGGATATAAACATCCAAATGACTATTTCATCTAGCGCATTGACAAATCTGAGACGCATGCTGTTCGATCGAAATATCGGCGGGCAGCCAACAACCGTACATATACTTAACAAACATCCCGCGGTAATCAAAACAAAAACAGCAAAATTAAAATACGCACAAACACACCAAAAGACAACATGATCCATCAACGCAATTAGACAAATCGACTTATGGCGAGAACATAGACAGTTCTTTTTCTCCGACCCTAACAATGGATCGGAGGTAAATTACTTTCAGTTGGAGGCCGTTTAGTACTAATTAACTCGGTCCTTAGTAATATGATCTTATACATGTTATCCTTTTTCCAAATACTGAAAGGAGTACTCAAACGTTTGAACTACTTCCGATCGAGATTTTTTTGTCAAGGGGATAATGAGAAAAAGAAATATAGGCTGGCCAAATGGAGTGTACTATGTCGACCAAAGGACCGAGGGGACTAGGTATCCAAGACCTAGAGGCAAAGAACACCGCACTCCTTAGTAAGTGGCTGTTCAAGCTCTTAACTGAGGATGGGGTGTGGCAACAACTCCTGAGGAGAAAATATATGGGCTCAAAAACTGTATCCCAGTTGTCTTGGAAAGCAGGGAATTCACATTTTTTGGGTAGGTCTCATATCGGTAAAGGCTAAGTTCTTTTGATATGGATCGTTCCGTATAAAGGATGGGTCGGAGATACGGTTATGTGAGGACTCCTGGCTAGGAAATGATCCTCTTCGAGAACAATATCCAGCATTATACACTATTGCACGTAACAAAAGTGATTCGCTCGCTGAGGTGATGGGATCTTCCCCACCGAACGTGTCATTCAGGTGGGATCTCGTGGGTACAAGATTGGCCTCTTGGCAAGCTCTTCAAGAGCGTTTGGCCGAAATCCATCTGTTACCTGGTCGCGATGAATTCCGTTGGAACCTACTCAAGAACGGTAATTTCTCAGTGGGATCCATGTATGATGCACTAGTACATTCGGATATGCCAGCAATAAATAATAAACACCTCTGGAAAATGAAGGTACCACTAAAAATTAAAATCTTCACTTGGTACCTCCGTAGGGGTAGTCCTAAATAAAAATAACCTGGCAAAGCGTATCTGGAAAGGGAGTACAACATGAATGTTCTGTCATCACGATGAGACTATCAAGCATTTGTTCTTTGAATATCAGTTTGCGCGTTTTATATGGTCTGCCATCTAAGTGGCTTCGAACTTGTATCCACCGAGCTTCGTTGCGAATATTTTTGGCAACTGGTTGCATGGTATTGATCACACATTTAGAAAACATTTTGGGGTGGGAGCGATTGCATTATTATGGTCGCTTTGGCTATGTAGAAATGACAGAGTTTTTAACGCTAAATTGTCTTCTCCTATGCAGGTGATCTTCCGCTGTGCTCATTATCTCCGGGAGTGGTCTATTCTTCAGCGTCCGGTACACCGAGACCTATTTACGGAGGTTTGCTTGCGGTTGGAGCAAGTGGCGAGAGATGTTTTTATCCGACACCGACATGGGTGACAGCATAATTGGCGTATCGGCCCGCCATCACCATAGGATTATTCTTTTGTCACATGTGACATTTCTTTCCTATGAGTCTTTTTTCTCCCCCTTTAGATGCTCTCTTTCTACTCCTTTCTTCGGCTGTGTGCATCTTAGTTATGCAGATGCTGAGTATGGGCATTTCTGATTTGTATCAACTTGACGTAAATTGGTTAAATTCTAATAAAACACTCTTTATCGAAGAAAAAAAATCGGATGTAGTATTTTTTTTTTACAGAATTTTGATCAACACTACTACTCCCGCTTCAGCCCGTAGCATGCTCCTCGCTTCAGTTCTGTTCGGTCGGACAATCTGATCCAGGCCCAATAAGCCCACCAGAGCGCCTCGCATCTTTATCGCCTCGTCGAAAAAGGGCACGAGGCCACCGCCGCCACCCTCCACCGAGCTAGGGTTTCCGGCCACCGGCTTCCGCCTCCTCCGCCGGCGCCGCGGCCATGGATCCTCCGCGCAAGCAGGCGGCGGCGGAGGATTCGGTCTCATCCTCCCTCCCGGAAGAGCTGATCGAGGACATCTTCGCGCGGATGCCGGCCAAGCCGGCGCAGCGCTGCCGCTGCCTCTCCCGCGGCTGGGCCGCCGCGCTCTCCTCCCGGAGTTTCGTAGACCGCCACCTCCGCCTCGCCAACCGCCGTGACGGCTCCCGCTGCCGCAGCCTCTTCTTTCCCCCCGACCCCGACTCGGCAACCGACACCACGGTGCTCGCCTGGTCGCCCG
Organism: Puccinellia tenuiflora; assembly: GCA_012064385.1. Classification (NCBI taxonomy): domain Eukaryota; kingdom Viridiplantae; phylum Streptophyta; class Magnoliopsida; order Poales; family Poaceae; genus Puccinellia; species Puccinellia tenuiflora. Next base: position 33,422 of record QRDG01001119.1, on the reverse strand, counting down.
GCCGCCCCCTCGTCCCCGTCCTCACCGACGAGCGGCTCCGCCGCGTCGACGCCGTCACCCGCCAGTGCCGCGGCCTCGTCGTCCTGGAGGCGAAAGGGGAGAACCTGCTATTCGCTTGCAACCCGGCCAGCGGGCACTCCAGCTACACGGTGGACCACTTCGTCTACAACCCGTCCACCGGCCAGATCACGGCCCTCCCGGAGGGCAAGGAAGCGTTCGGCGTCTGGCCGCAGAACCATGCCATCCTCGGGCTCGGGTATGACACAAGCATCCGGAAGCACAAGGTGGTGCGCCTCTACTGCCGCGGCGAGCTACCTCCGGCGTGCGAGGTGTATGTGCTCAACTCTGTGGGGCACTGGCGGCCGCCGGCAGGTGCAGCCGACATGGTGATGCCGCCAGCCTGGGCAACGAACTACTGCACCGACCAGAGCGTCTTCGCGCAGGGCCACCTGTACTGGGCCGCCCAGCCGCACAAGGCGTACACCGGTGAAAAGGTCATCATGTCCTTCTCGATGGCTGACGAGGTGTTCAGGATCTTGCCACCACCACCGACCATAGACACGTGTCAATGGCGGATAACGGAGCTTGGCGGGCGCCTCTGCCTCTTCAAAGACACCTCTGCCTCGTACGACATTTGGGTTCTGCGTGATCCCCTGGCGGGCGCTTGGGATCTACATTGCCGCATCGACCTGGACGCTGCGACTCCGGCAGCGACACAACTGAAATGCTCCACGGGTGTCATCCCGCTCGACATTGCTGACGGTGGCAGCCGCGTGCTGCTCAGGCCAGAGCCTAGATGTATCCAGAGAGAAAATCGGAAGGAACATCAACTAGTTGTCTACCACCCTGAGACAGGAGATATGGAGAACCTTCTCGTTGGTGGCGGCTTGATCACTCACCACACCATGGCACGGAGACCTGCGGCGCCGTACGAGGAAAGCCTCGAGTCCACCGGGAAGCCGCACGAGGACATCATCTTCTCGTCCCCGTTCTCACAGGTCCTGGGGCTGGTGCTGTGCCGGCTGCCAGCTCGCACCCTTGTTCGGCTCAAATGTGTCTGTCGGAGCTGGTGCGCCATGATTGAGACTGACCGGTTCATCAGGCTGCACTACGAGCACACATCTAGGAGCTCCCTTGCCCGTGTTGTCCTCTCAGCCATGCCTTACGACTGGCAATTTGCCTCGCTTGATTCTTGCCTGAAAGACCAGTTGCTGGCGTGGCAGATGCAGCTGCTACAAAGTAGGGTGGTGAGCTCGAAGCCCTGCCATGGACTCCTCCTCGTAAGCCACGAAAACAATTGTGCTCATGTGTGCAATCCTGTCACCGGAGCACGAGTACTCCATTGCAGTTTGCCTTTTGAGAAGCCATCGGATTCTGCTGCTGCTCGCCCTGGATGTGTTGGCTTGGGGTATGACATGTCGAGAGGGGAGCACGTCATCGTGGTTCTCGCCTACACGTCGCGCGACTTTGACACCAGGAGCTATGCCATGGAGTGTATTGTCCGGAGGCTGACTGACTGCGTGACGAGGAAGGTGGCGTCTCCGCCGCCGATCCCGGTGACCGTCGACGTGCCACCGGTCTATGCAGGCGGTAAGATGTACTGGATGGGGGAGCCAAGGCTAGGCATGGGCTGCTCATCGATTCTTGTGTTTGACATCTTCAATGAGGCTTTTGATGTCCTGCCAGCACCACAGATAATCGAAGTCGGTGGTAGGATGTTCGTGGCGGAGCTCACCAGGCAGATTCGAGTTGTGCGCACGTGCCTCAACACAGAGACAATGACCATATGGGGATTTGACGGTGGTAGAGGATGGACAAGAGAGCACTTGATACAGCTTGGGCAGTGGCCACAATTCTCACCGAGGATTGCGGACGGCCTCGTGATCCCGTTGGCCGTCGATGATGCCGGCCGGATCTTACTCGACACTGGAAGGGCGCTAGGGTACTACGACCCAAGAAACCAGACGCTCGAGACCGTTTTCTCGGCTAGCAGTTGGCAGCCCGGCGACTTCTCAGGTTTCTTCTCCCCGGTGTTGTGCGAGGACAGCTTAGTCCGTCCATATGACCGGCAACGCCATTACTTTGGACCTGGTTTCTAATCTCTGTTCACATGAGCGCAAAATATTGCAGATGCAATATCTGGTATTTTTACCGAGTGTTTCTGCATTTGCCTATTGCATCTGAACACCTGGAAGTATCTGATGTGGCCCTAGTTGGTACTTGGTAGTATCTTGCGTTACTTTTCTCTAATTATTATTCAGTTTGAATCTCTGTAGCATCGGACTGTCTTGTTCCATCCAGTTTCTTTTGATTTGATGCAGCTTATAGGTCAGCTTTATTTAAATAAGATCACAGTAAAAATGTTGCTCTGCTATCATTACATATGGATTAGGCTTTTTTGGGGGTGTAAAGTTCAGACTCATGTACCTTTCTGTTATCACTTATCCTTGATGGTCGTCACTAGTCTGCAATATCGTTGCTTGCTCATAATAACCCCAGTTCCTCGATTACAAAATTAACAACCTTGATTTGCTCTGGGCAATACTCGATAATATGGAAATTTGGAATGTTCATCAGATGTTTTAATTTTGCCCTAGTATCTTTTTTTTAGAATTACATATATATGATAACTGGAATGCTGCTGTGTTATATTTACATATGAATGGATTAGGCTGTTTGTGTGTGTGTGTGAATTAGGCCGAGACTCATGTACGTTTTTTAGGTGCCTGACCAAATCGGCCATTTAGCAGCTTACTCATAGGTTTATTTATCCTCAATTGCCAAAGTATTTCATAGTACAACACACTTGATTAGACCGAATTCTGGTATGTTTATCAAATGTGAGTTGTCTGACAGCAAAATGAGGACCTCTATCAGTAAGTCTTTAGTCAGTAATCCGTCAATAATGTAGCTTGCTTATAAAAGCCTCACTTTCTCCATTACATATTTATAACCTTGCTTTCTTCTGCACTCCATGATACAGATGGTATGTGCATCAAATTCTGCAATTTTGAGCTAGTAATACTTGACTAGTACCGATGGATTATCAGGTGTCGACTGGTTATGCTCTTGTTGCTGAACTTTCCTGCTGTGAATGTTAAAAAGACTAAAATATACCAGAGCTCCTTTAATATTGTGGTTTCACTTTAGTCTACTTTAGTTGACATGTGTGTTCACTTTAGTCCGAGTCTAATGTTTTATCACCGAGAGTCATCGCAAATTCTGGCATGCTCGTTTCAATGGTGGTGCTTGATAGTTTGCCAGCTTAATTTTGATGTTGATGTAACTTCCGAAATTGAGTTTTGTTCGTGTGCGTTAGTTTTTAATCTATAGGTTGGTGTCCACCTTTATATTGTCTCGATTAGTCCTTTATGCTCATGTGTTTTTTAAAAGCTTGTTGTTTCTCTACCTTAAATGTTTGAGGAGAATATGTCCACCAATGTTTTCACATTTTCGACACACCTGTTAATCAAGCCAATATACAACTTTGAAGTGACATCGGCTACTTGCAAACATGTCCTAATAAATTAAAAATAGAGTGCCAGAGAACTTTGAAGTTATCCCGAGGTGGAGGTTATTAAGGCTACAATCCTTGCCTGCATCGTAATGAATCCCAGAAGAATGGCCCTTCTCCATAGGACCACTATGATGATGTTGCTTCTTGTATAAACAGTTTAGGTCGGCCCAATCACAAATCCCGATGCTTCCAAGTCCGATAATCTATTTGGGTTTCAATAGTACTGCTAAAACTATTCTAACTACGGGTAAAACTTGTATACCTTATGTTATGTATATATGGTGTACATTATGTGAAACCTAGCAATGACTGAGCTTGCTCTCCCTCAGAAACACATGTTGCCTTCTTTGTGAATTATGATCATGCACTATCTCCCCTCCTCATGCTTAAATAGGAACACATCCGACACAATAACCATGCAATGGACACTTTCACCTAATTTAAAACCGCTATATATAAGAAGCACATGGCGAGCCTCGTATTTCCGATGTTATTAATCCAAGTCACACTATATCTTTAGATGACCACATTTTGCAAAGCTTTTGTTGTCCTCTCGGGTCGCACGGACGCTGAAGAGCAGAAACAGGGCTAAGCAACCACACATACTAAGGTGTTGATGTAACCATTTATGAGTTTACAGAGTACAGTAAATGTATCTACCAAGTTAAATAACCACGTGTATTTTACTTACTTAGAGTTAGGAACGACTCCTTAAACTAGCTATACACTATCCCCGCAAATAAAAAAATACTAGCTATACACTTCGTGTTCGTTGCATTGATATATCATCTAACTTGCTATCGTATTGTTATTTATTCTTCCATGTATAAAGATGTTATAGACCTTTATATGTCAAAACCTGCAGCTAGCTTTTTTTTTACATATATTAAATAATACTCATGTCATTTGTGCTTGAAAGTGGGCAAATTCTGAACACAAAAATTTAAACATTGCACGATAATAGAGGAAAAATAAATGTTCAGATCCATGTAAGTTATGGTTCTTAGCATTCTCCTTTAATATTTATATTTAAATTTTATTTTCATTTGACCATACATATAATAACAATTTCTTTAGGGCACGTGGCATGAATTTGTGTACCCAAAGTTCAGAGAATTTGATGATATCACATTCTACTTTGAGCTTCCATCATATGCCCCCTTTGGTCCAGTTGTGGTTTCAACATTAGCGCATTCTTCAAAACGGTAATTTGTCTATTAAACTCTATGACACCATATTTATAAATTTAAAAAATATAGATAGTAAAATTATAATTGGAGACAAATCCACATGTATAATAAATATCCGGAAAGATATTAGCAACCAAATTTCAATAGTTTGAATAGAACCTTTGCCTAAGAAAACACCATTTTACTTGACCGGAGGAATTGCCACCTTTTACATGAAAATTGTTACAATAACATAGCACTTTCGTAGTTTGTCAGTTCGATGAACACCCACTTTTTGGAAAATTCACTTTGGCACATCAGAGCATATGCTCATTCCAATTGGTAAAACATTATGAAATGTCAACAATTTCTGGACAAAAAAAATCTGCACTTAGATCTTGACATTCTATCTGCCCAAGGTAAGTTTCACGGAAAACTTTTTTACGGCTTGTGTAAAAAAGACAAACACTCGTGAAAAGCCTTTTTAGCACCTAATTTAATCTTTTTTTTTGCATATGACACAACAAATATCAGCTTTCCGTGAAATGACTTTGTAAGCACACGGAACGTCGAGATTTAGTTTTCATGATTGGTGGCAGCGAAGGTTGCTGAAAGGTGGCGGTCGTCAATCAGGGCTCACATGGTTGGGTGATGGTGGGCCTTATATTCTCCTTCGACGGTGTCGCATGGAGGCGGACAAGTGTATGGTTCTGCCTTCGCTGACAAGCTACGTAGGGAATGGCCCTCTTATATAGGTCCGAAAACATGGCAGTGTGCGTACAAGGGGGGACTCCAGGGACCGTATTGTATTTTTCTTTCTTTTGAGGACCTTTCTATGAAGTGTTGTGGACAATCGGCCCTCTGGTTATCTCCACCAGTAATTTTGATAGGTCGAATTCTTAAAAAATGATCGTTGGTGCTAGATTTAGGAGACGTTAGGTATTTTTTTTAGATCATACCCGTGTGTAAACATAAACACCGTGATTTGATCTGGACTTGACAGTCATCTTCCATTAACACATTATGCATCTGATGATCCCGCTTGCATATTTAGAAAAGAGTAGACACAATAACATCAGATCACACCAACCATGAATCCATGATCGACAAAGAACTTACTAAAATACAAACAGTATCAAAATCACAGGAAATCAATGAGCTCTTTCATGCGTTTTAAGAGGCGAAAAAATCAATTCATCTCCAAAGAATAATATACCATGGTATGAGAACAAGTGCAGACAGTATAACAACACTTTTTCTTACACCAGAAGATTCTCTCTTCTATTCATACACTAGAAGATTATCTCTCTTCTATTCTCCAAAAAACAAATTGAGAGTGACTTCGTTTGCACCTTCGGACAATGAATGGGGGTAGTGGCGGACTATCTATACAATGGCATCCAGATGCTGCTTTTCCTCACATACAACAACCAAAAAAAGGACGCCCAGCTCTTTCTTGTGCTCTAAATAAACATAATAACCAACATATAGCTACAAAATACTCAAAACCAAGACTGTACTTATGTAGTACCACGTCTGGCACACCTCGGTTCTTGTGCGGTTTTCCCTGAGTTCCATTCAAAATTGGAGGTGTCCATCTCTGTCCTGGCAATCACTTGATTCTCCATAAACAGCTCCTTTCGCATTTTAACTTGGTGTTTGCTGGAAGAACCGCCGTTTACCCGAGGTTGTGTGGACGGAATCATGACTGACATGACGATCGTGCTGAGCCGTCACACCTGTCACCGTCAGAGCTCAACCTCATGAAGATCCTCTGTCAAACCGTTGAACTGCACAGACGAGTTGCTGTTGGAACGACTATGTGAGGGTCTACCAGGCATGAGCGGTGAAGGCACCATCGGTCCATCAGGTGATCTAGCCCCTGCCGTGGCACTAAATTGGTCAGAGTATGTTCCACTCCATGATGCTGCTCGTGATCTTGATGTCAATGAGCTGCTGTTACTTCCCGGGGACATCCAGGGTGCCTGGTTCGGATTAGGAATGTTGTCCATGCTCGGATACCGCTGAATGGAAGATGACACTGGTGCTGAAAACTGTGCTGTTGGTGGGGGTGATGAAAATGATGTTCCTGCTGGGGGTGAGGAAAATGATGTTCCTACTGGGGGTGAGGATGCACGCTCATCCTGGTGGAAGGATTCACCACGTGTCTCTGCTGATTGGCTAGGCATCTGCTCAGATGGAGCAGCGGCTGCAGTGGGCACAAAGAACCTGGCACTAGTTGGTGGTGTCACAGATGCAGCAGCCGGTTTGTTATAAGACTGGGCTGCTCCCGTTGCACCAGCCTTATTGAATGTGTCCACATATCTAGAAAATGAACAAAATACTTGAGTTATCTTGTTGACAGCAAAAATCTGAAATGGTACTGAAAGCAAATGTCATCGGTACTAAAATACCTGGACCGGACACCCATTCGTCCACGAGCAGAAAACTGATTCTGGCTGGGTGGAATTGGCGGCATTCCCAAACCATGGTCTGAATGTTTTGGTGATCCTCGTTCTGCCACCCCATTAGGAGTATGGATTCCATTAGGAGGGCCATTTAAGTTATAGTCTGCCATGCCATTCTGATATGAGGAGGATTTTGTTGGAGGTGGAGGTAGAGGAGGCTCCTCGGCAGGAATCTCAGCACCTTCCTCTACCCATCGCTTCAGCTGTTCGTTGTAGTAAAACTTGTTCTGTTGCCCTAATTTTGCCTTCAGAGCATAATAAGATCTTAGCGTTAATATTGCTATATCAATGAGACAAAATGAACAAAGTGGTGGAGATACTCCAATTTCACAACTCCATAAGTACCTGACGTGATTTTGAAACGAATCCCATTGTCTTCTGCAGCGTGGAGCCAATCCAACCAAATCGTGAACTACCTGATCCTGATGCACTGCTCTGTGTGTTATCCGATCCCGCAGCCTAATAGAATTGCACGATACGAAGTGAGAAGAGAGAAATGAGAGATCTTCCTGGTAAAACATCCAGTAATAAAACTGCTACCTCTCTCTTGCTCTATAAAAGACATATCACATATATACCTGTTTCGGTGTTTTGCCAAAGTCTGGTTCAGAAACACTTCTGTTGTGTGCGATCATCCTGCCAGCACCACCACTATTCTCTGCCATCTCACTTATCGAATGCACTGAAGGGGATGCAACTAATGATGACATGGTCATTACTGATTGGCTATTTACAAATTTTGCAGCTGCAGGTGCTGAATAGATCTCCCTATCACCAACAGAACTCTGTGGCACTGGTGGAAGTGGTGCAGACGGTGTGCCCATCATTCGAGATATAGATTTATCAAGCGAGGTGAATAGCTTTCCAACTAGTTTTGCAGGGGCTAGATTCGTTCCATACCCACCCTAAAGAACAAAAGTAAAGCGAGTGTGTTAATTATTAATGAAGCAGAGGCAAACCTCAGCTACAATGCAGCAGAACAGGATTTCTCGTAGAGAAGAATCAACTACTATTATAATTCTGTAAGGTTGTACCTGCTGGTGAGTGCGTATCCTGTCCTCCAAGGAGGAAAATAATTGTTTCCATGCTTCCAATTCTGGAGCACGGCCAGAAGCTTTCAGCACCTTCATAGAAGCTTGGCAATACCTTGAAAAGGTGATTTAATTGGGTCATTCTGCGCAAGCACTGAATCTAGGGAAAACACTTTAATTTCTCTAACCAGCACAAGGCAATAACCTACCTCAAGGAATCAGTGAGCCTTCCCACTTCCGCGAGCATGTATGCATATATTAGCTTATATGGCTGAAAGGGTAGCAGGGTATATTGAGAATTCCCAAGTACCTTTGTATATTCATAAACCTCTGTCCTCTGTAGTTGCATTTCGAATATATTAGTCCAGAGCAGTGAATGGGCAAAGTAAAAAAAAACAAGTAATGGACTACACAAGATCCTGCCTATGTATCCACATAATGATTGTTTAGAAAGTTTTGTAGTAAACATGCAAAGCATGAAAAATTTGCAGGTAATAAGTTGTAACGGACCTGAATGGCTTCAGGGCTGGCAAACGTTCGAGGACATTTCAAGTGGTCTGCACCAATGAGACATAACCGAGCACTTTCAGAGTACGGGTCAATATTTAGTTCAGCGACTAAGTAGCATGAATGCGCAGCTGCAACCTGTATCAAGTAGCTTCGTAAGATACTTGATCACAAAAGTTAGGAACAAATATATCTGCAAATATGTATCATACGAACCTCATTTTTCTCTTTCCAAAGGCAATCTCCAAGATGGGTAATGACTAGCTCATCACTTTTTGTCCTATTTGCAGTTATAATAGCCAAATTCTCTTCCCAGTCGTCCAACATAGCATTAGGACTAGGCTGTCCCACAGAAATACAAAGTTATGAACTCAGTCACGAATTAAGTGGAAAATCAGGAAATGATAGAAACTGGACAATCTGATACATGCAACATGCAAGTAAAAAGATAATAATTTCTAAGCAACCTTCAGAACTCATGACACTGCAGTAATCAATAAATATCACACTTCCATTTCACTGCAGCAACAACTGAAGCACCATCTCTAAGAAAATTAATTGACAAATAACCATACATACCCCGGCAGAATGACTTAATACAACTACTTGGTCTCTTCCACAGCAGTAAAGTAGGAGTAGAGAGCCAATATTGCAATAACTACACTCTTGGTTTCCTCAATGGATAAAATTGTAAAATCAGATCTTCCTATGACAAAGTGCAAATATTTGAAATGGACGGCGCATATGAGACAGACAAGGCATATACAGAAAAGGGTAAGGCCGACTCTTTGCTATTGCTTCAACCTATACTTGAAAATAATAATGCAACTCGCAGGTGAAGAAAATAATTAACTAAGTAATTACCTGCTTAGGCTGTTGGTATGCACCCTGCGTATCATAGTTATTGTTGCTGTTGTTCTCTACATTAAAAACATCTGCAGGTTGACCAGCAATGAGAAGGCACAATGTTCGCAAAGGTGAGCCAGATATAAAGTGGCAGTGAGCCATTTTCTTCACGGTATCCACGTAGAACTGCACCACCAGTCAAATGAAGGATTAAAAAAACTGATTTAGGGAACTAGAAACCTGACAGTTAGATCAAGTGAACTGTTACAAAACTAAAGAAAGAACTTTAATTAATTTTAACATACCTGGTCACCAAGTTGTAAAGCAAGTATGACTGCGGGCCCCCACAATTGACCTTCCTGAGCACACAGAAGAGCATCTTTCCTTCTGCCAGATACTAGAAGATTTTGGACCTCTTGTGCAACAGCCTACAAGCAAAGTATTTGCCTCAACTGGGGGACACTTGGCTAAATATGGCATGACACAGAATATACAAACTACCTGCATCTGACTTTCAGAGGGGATATTTTTCATGAAACGAACATTGGATCCAAAATCCCCCATATGAGCATTACTTCTCTTGCAAGATGAAAAAAGCTTAGTTACTGCCATCTCTGGACCCTCTGTATCCTATTTCCAAGAATTCAAACAAGAATCAGAGGTGCAAAGGTTAAAGAAATGGTGCTACAAAATGACTGGTCTAATTTGTGTTACTCAACGAAAGAAGAAAAATGAAGTTTGTAAGGTTCCACACTTCCACCTGATATTGGTATAAGATAAGGTAGACATTCGGCAGATTCTAGAACGTACTATCAATCTATAATTTGAGATGGTACTTCATATAAGCCAACTCAATAATGTTCTTAACCTGTGAAAGGAACCATTTTAAACTGTAGCCTAAATAAGGACTGCAAAAAAGGTTGAAACCAGTAGCCAGTAGATATAGGGAGGGGGGAGGGGGGGGGGGGGTGTAGAATCACATCCTACGATATGGCCAGGCAATAATAACACCAAACAGAATTAAAAAATGCAAGTCTAATGCATCTATCACAAACATTTAGAAATGTTAATCTTATCAAAAGTATTAGTTTACAACACAAGGGCTGAATAAGTATAACATGCATTAGGGCTACGTTCCTTCTGATGAAAGTTCCAAATGAACAGTTACAGAGAACAGGCACACAACAGAATGGAACTGTTATAGAAGTAATAGTACAACTATAACTGCAACCAAATAAAGCATGAAGAAAGAAAGTACCTCTTGTGATGGGTCAGACCCAAAAGGTGCACGTAGTTTTCCATAGTGCTGACATAGTATCTTCAGCAACGAAATAAGCAATCTGCGAGGATCACCTCTCTCGTATTCACTTGTAGAAGATTCATACCATGTAATCATCTCATCGAGCCATTTGTTTACATCCTTTGATGCAGCACTTCCACCAACAAGCGGACCAGGAACAGGTTGACGGCATAAAACACGGAAGTAACTAAGTGCACTGCCATCAGTGATCCTTGAAGCATCAGTTTTATTCTCAACAACCTCCGATAAATTGAGAACTGACACGGTTCCACTAGAACTCCCCTTAATTGCCAAAACAATCCTTTTAGTTACTTTGAAACATTTTTTATGATTTCTCTTGGTTATGAAAATATATTGCATGGAAGATATAAGCATACCTCATTTGCACTGTTAAAGTTTGTGGCCATTGAGCTTGTTTCTTTCATAACTATAAGCTTCCCTCCAAACCCAAAAGCAACCAGAGCATGAGGTGGACGTCCAGCCGATGACATCTGTGAAGCATTTGTCCCATTAAATTGTTGCTGGGAGAAGTTCGTGGAGTTGTCAGTACTGAGATAGCTGTTAGACAAGTGTGCTTGAGTGTTTGCACGAGCTTGGTCCTGGCAGTTGTACATGCTCCCAATTGGAACAAAGCCTTGTGTATTGACAACGCCACTGGCATCATTGTAACCCTGGTTTGTAGAAGTTCCAAATCCCATGTAACTAGCCTGCTGACCTGTCGAAGGATGGGATCCCACATAACCAGCCTGCTGACCTGTAGAAGGTTGAGATCCCATGTAACCAGCCTGTTGACCTGTAGAAGGAAGGGATCCCATGTAGTCAGCCTGGTGAACTGAGGAACTGAAAGATTCAGCATGTGAATGCTGATCAGAACCATATAAACTACCTGCCAGGCTATTTGTGACAATTTCAGGCTGCACACTGTTAGCAACTGCACCCGGCTGCCATTGGTTCTGACGGCTATAGCTATTTGTGAAAGCGTTATGTTGGGTCACCTGATTGTGGGCAGCTAGATCCTCGGCCTGTTTGGCATTATAATTTGTCCCACCAGACGGTGCGACAGCGCCCTGGTTTGCACCATCCTGAACAGCGCTACTTGTGCTTACCTGAGCGATTGCCTGCTGGTAGGACTCCAGCGACTGCCACTCTTGCGTGTTGGTATCAAAGTACCACCCCGGGTACTCCGCGTAGAACGTCATGTTGGCCGGGTACTCTGAAGCGCCCCTCTGTCCCCAGGCCGATACACTTGCCGCGGTGGTGCTCTCCTCTGCAATCGGCTCCAGCGCAGCCTGCGCTGAATTCTGCAAGTAGGAAACACCATACTGCTGCTGGTGCTGCTGCTGCTGCACATTCTCACTACTGGTGTCCACCTGAGCAGCATACCCAGCCGTCTGAGCACTGTCAACCTGGTACCACTGCTGTGTCGCATCGTCGAACTTCCACCCAGGGTACATGCTCTCCAAATATCTGGGATCCGTCGTGTCCACGGCGGCACCGCTACCGAGCTGTGTGCCCGTGTTCTGATCCGAGCTTCCGCCGTAAAAGTCCTGATGCTTCACCTCGGCAGCAGCCAAGCTCTGGCTCCCACCGAAGAAGTCATGATCTGATGCCCCCACGCTCCCGGCGACGGAGCTCCCTAAGCTCTGCTTCCCGCCGAAGTACCCGTGATCCGACACCCCCACGCTCCCAGCAACGGAGCTCGCGGTCCCGTGAACCTCGGCAGCCTGGCTCTGGCTCCCGCCGAAGAAGTCGTGGTCCAACGCCCCGGCGACGGAGCTCCCTAAGCTCTGGTTCCCGCCGAAGAAGCCATGATCCGACACCCCCACGCTCCCAGCGACGGAGCTCTGGTTCGTCCCAAGAAACCCATCCGCCTCGTCGGCCCCTCCTGACAGATCGCTGAACGGATCAAACCCGCCGTCGTCGCCGCCCCCGAAGGAGGCCCACTGCACCTGCTTGACCGCGGTGTGGACGCCGCTGGTGCTCCTCCCCGACCCCGACGACCCGCCCTCCCGAGCCGCTGCCTCCGCTGCGGGGCGCGGCGCCGCGACCTCCGACGGCCCTGGCTCATCGCCGCCCACGAGGCCGAGGCTGGAGACGCCCCGAACCAGCTCCTCCTCCTCCCCCTTGGCGGGAACGGGAACGGGGACGGGCGCGGGCGCTGGAGCGGGGGCGGGGGCGGGGGAGAGGCCGTGCACGCCCTCGTCTTCGTCGTCCACGAGCTTGTCGAAGAAGTCGGCGTCGGTGAGGTCGTCGGCCGCCATCTCCTCCTTGCCCGCCTCCTCGACGGGGATCGGGGGAGATCTCGGGGCGGGCAGCGCGGATCTAGGGTTTGGCGCGGGGCGGAATGGCGGGGAGGGCTCGCCGGCGGCGGGCGGATCGGGAGGAGGTTCTGGTCGCGCGCGGCGGGAGAAGGAAGGAGGAGGAGGGGGCGGTTGCGCTGGCTGGCTGGTCACGACAGCCGACGTCGCGTCATCGCACCGCTGCCCATATTTTTCTGTTCTGTCTTCCTCTGTCTGTCTCCCCTCCTGCACCGAGCTTCCCATGTTTCCCCTTTTCCGGCGATTTCCTTTTTTTTTTTTTCCAACTAGCAAACGTGCCCGTGCGTTGCAACGGTTATGAAAAAATAATTAAGACTCACAACCCTAAAAAGCAATGTTAAACATTTATAAACCTTGTTTTTTAACCATTTGAAATATGTTCCCTTTGTTCCACCATAAAACATTTATATCAGAAAAAAGAAAAGCTTGACACTTACTTTCCAATCTTAAGTAGAAAATATCCCATGGGAAATATGTTCGCATGGTCAATTCCTTGTAATCAATAATACTTTTTGGTTTGAATTGGACATTTTGCTTGCAGAAATGTCACTAATATTCAATGTGTCTTTGAGGAGGGTCAGATTTTGTATGAACATCTGTTTAGCGCAAGTGGCTACATACGAAGAACCATTAAGTAGTTTTATGCGCTGTCGTGCCCCATCTGGCAGTGGCGGAGCTTGACGGAAATCTTAGAAGAACCATTAAGTAGTTTTATGCACTGTCGTGCCCCATCTGGCAGTGGTGGAGCTTGACGGAAATCTTAGAGGGGGCCAATAGAGATTACCTGACATCTGAGGGGGCCAATCTGAAAATTTTGGTCATATGCATGGTAAAAATTGCTAAATATGAGTAGTATGGCAAAATTCTGTGAGTTAGGGGGGCCATGGCCCACTTTGGCCACAACTAAGCTCCGCCTTTGCCATCGGGTATTGTGTGTATAACCGTAAAATTGTAGATTGAGGACCTCCAATAGTGTGGACACTGTGGCGGCGGCGTTTCACGACACGAAATTCGTGCGTGGAACGCAACGGCAACATCCAGGCTCGTAAGGCCCGAAGTACCAACACAAATCCCTTTAAGCTTTAGTAATATGGAGATCACTGCCTGATACTGTCTCTCATATATCAGTCAATGTGCCGTTCTCTTTGGTGAATCTAGCCGTGCGTGCTTCCAGAGAATATTTAGAACCTTTCCCAAGAACAATCTGAAAGCAAATGGGAGCTTAAGCAACTGACATATCAAATGGGACAAAATATGTACTGGCTAATAATTTTCACGCCCATAGTGTATACAATCAAATGCCCACTTTAAGAGAGTATGAATGATAAACCGTGGCCAGTGAAAATTAGCAAGCTGAATAAAACAATAACCCTAACACAATGTCCGACTTGGCTTGAGTAAAAAAATCTCTCATGTAATATGCCTATGTCACGAGGAACTCTGTTACAGCTAGCACATACTTGTAAATGCACATGACTCTAGTTTTGAACCCAAGTAGTAGTAGAAAAAATTGTGTGAATAGTCACTACTTTTGACCACTGATTTGCTTATTCAAACACAATCTTCAGTAANGTGATTTTTTTGTAGGGCCATCTAGGATCTGCTTGCTCGCTACGCTCCCGTACGCATGCAAGGTCTAGCTATCTCCTTGCCTTTTACGCTCTTGTACGTCCGCGCGTCCCCAGGCACAGCTAATCACCTGGTTGCTCACTCTTTTTTTCCCGAAAATAGAGATTTTCTGGCCCATATGTCAAAGAGGTCAACATACTAGTTAGTTAGCTAGACTTGTTTGTCAAGTTTTTTTTTGGATTTTTTTGATATTGCATATATGCGATAAATTTGTAACAAAAACGTGAACCAGATTGTTGTGAAGGCACATACCAAAATTTTCCAGTTTTTTTTGCCGTTTTGTACAAGTTTGTGTTCCCTTTATTTTTTCGATGTTGCGTACGTTTTTTAAATTATAACAAACATGTATAGTTTTTATTGGGGAATCATACGCCAGATGTTGCAAGGTTTTTCTGAGCGTTTACAAGTTGGGATGTTTCCCTGTTTTTTTGGACGATGTATTTTTTCCAAATGTTATAAATGTATGTTTATTTTGTTGTTGTTGCTTGTGTATTTTGTTGAATTAGTTGGTTATTTTTGTTGTGAATGAATATGTGACAAAAAAAATTGTTGCTCGTCTACTTTTCAATTGATACAAAAAAAAATGGTTTTTTGTTGTAAAAGTTTGTAATTTTTGTTGAGATTATTGTTAATTTTTGTTATAAAAACGAGGCGTTTGGTGGCCTGGCCCAACCCGCATTCCTGCATGGCACGAACCTTAAAGCAGCGTCAGGCGAGGCCCGATAGGAACGGCCGAATCAGCCGTTTCCACTGAGCCACCTCTTTTGCTCTGTTCCAGTGCAGGGGTGGGGAACGCGGAGTTGAGCTCGCCGCCCCTCGAAGATGGCGCGAGTTGCTTTGGTTGGATTTTAGAGAGAAGGATTTGACCACTTAGTGTGTTCTTGCCTTTTGCATTAGTTGCATCGGTGTGCTCTCTCCACGAAGATTCGTGAAGGTTGAAGGTTGAGAAGCTTGTTACTCTTGGGTGCATTGTGTTCCCAAGAGCTTGTGCCTCTTGGGGTGCATTGTGTACCCTAGACGGTTTGGTGTGCCGCGAAGCCTTCAAGTTGTGAAGCTTCGACACGATTTGGGAGCCCCCAATTGAGTTGTGGGTGTGTGCCCCATGAACGTTGTAAAGGCTCCGGATTCTGCCTTGAAGGATTCCGATAGTGGAAGGTCAACCAAACCCTTGGGTGCGGTTCATCGGAGAATAGGGTGAGGCCTTTGTGACAACTTGAGTAGGCCTCTTGTGGCGAGCTCACACCCTTCCAATGAGACGTACTCCCTTAACATGGAGGAACTCGGGAATACATACTCGTCTCCGCGTGCCTCGGTTATCTCTATACCCGAGCTATTTATTTATGCAATTTACATTGTGATAGCCTTCGTGCTTGAAATTTTATATCTTCCTATCACCTTGTTGCTTGCCTTGCTTAGCATAAGTTGTTGGTGTACATAGGTGAGCCTAGTATAATTAGGTTGTTGGCTTGTTAATTTAAACACCTAGTTTTATTCTGCAATTATCAAGACTTAAACCGGAAAAGTTTTAATCGCCTATTCACCCCCCTCTAGGCGAAATCAAGGCATCGTTTGTCCTTACACTTGCTGGAGGCGGTATGTAGGGGCCCTGAGCCCCTACGCCCCGCCTCCGTGTAGACGTTGCAGTACGGTGCCCATCGGGGCCGGTCTCCGCGTCGCTCGCCGAGGTTTGGAGAAGTGGATCCGGCTCGTCGGCGTGAGCGGCGAGACCCAATTGAGCACGCAGGGCGTCGAGAATTTGCTGAAGAGTAGACTCGACTCCATCCGAGTAGATCTGCATGTCGGAGACGGCCTTGGAGATGTACGGCTTGACTGTTCGCTCCATAGCGCGGCTCATGGCGTTGTCGATCATGGACTCGAATTGTTGTTGATGACGAGTGTGTTGTTCCGCCGCCGACGCGCTGAGGGTGTCGTAGATCGCGCGCCCCTCCGGTGAGAGGTTCTCCATGGCGGCAACTCGAGCGCGATCCGCGGTTGCGCGAGCGCGAGTCTCCAGTACGGCGGAAGGAATCGGAGAAAATTTGGTGGTGATTTTGGGCGGATTGGCATGGGGAACTGGCTCTGGATACCAAATGTTAGGCGCACACTCTCCATTCTCAAATATGAGGATCAATATTCAAATTTTCCCCTCCTTATATCCTGCTCTGCCTGTCCTTGACAGCTCAGCGTAGGACCCAGTCCCGTGACGGGTAGCGCTTGCTTTCTTGTGATCACGCCGTCCTCGTTGTGCTTCTGACAGTGGGTCCTTGGTAGCAGAGGTACTGCTAACAAGGAGACCGCCGCTCCGGGCACGGACGAGACGATGCCTATTGCGGTGATCCCTACCGTGCCTCCGAGCACTGCACCGGCGACCACGACAGCTGCTTTTCCCTGAGGCTGAGCTGTGGCTTGAGCGTCCAGGTCAAGGAGCGAGGGGTCCCTGTCCCGTGCAGAACCCCATCGCCCATTCCAGGGCACTGCACATATGGCGCCTCGACAAACTTTCCTTGTTTGGGTCCTTCCATGCTGCCTCCCAAGACAGAGGCGTCTCATCACGTCACGGAGCATGTTATGTTCGATCGTGTACACTGTACACGTACTTCTCGTCCAGCATTTTCTTCAATTAGTACTACCGTGATCACGTGTATCTGGTATTCTGGTTCATGGAGAGCGGTGGTTTTCTTTATGAGCGAGAACCTCGTTTTGTGTTGGTTTCGGTCTTGAGAGAAAAATGTAAACAAAGTTGGAGGAACAGAAAACAAAGTTGGATTAATGATGGGTACAAATTGCTCTGAAGAACAGCGCAACGGTAGAAGATGGCTTAATTAATTCCTGCCATCCTGACCCTGTACATGCACCACCATACAATTGCATAGATCGCATCGCATCAGTAGCTGCTGACCTCCCCATCTCTTACAGCTTATTCGCCCCTTCTTCTACAGCAAGTAGAGATAAGCTACTAACATCTAGTAAGCGCATCACGCATCGATCTCCTGTTTATTACTGTGCTACAGTAGTTAACTAGGAGCTGCTGCTGCTGGTTCGGGCGTCCCTCTCTGCTCTCAACTGCTTGTAGCTGTCGAAGAACTCCCTGTTCTCCTTCTCCAGCTCCTTCCACACTGCACGCGCACACTCGGCATCAGCTCCCATTTGCTACATGAGTATATGGTCGGAGGGGGGTCGAAGGAGGTGGTAGGTACCTGTGGATGTGACGACGGGCTGGACGTCGGCGCGCTTGGACAGCGCCTCCATGCACTCCTCCATGCTCATCCCGAACGTCATGCACTTCTCTATCAGGTGGTGCACCTGCATGCAGATTAAACGCACAGGCACAGCTAGCCATCAATAAATAAACAACCTTAATTCATGGAATAGCCCTCCCTTTGTGCATGCACGTGATCGATGGTGTCTCGGGTGCTCTGCTCTCGGCTCAAGCTAGGGGAGGAGGAGGAGATCGATGGCCGCAGTGCTACATACCTTGCGGATGTAGGAGGCCGGAGAGTCGTCTCCCAGGGCCATTTCTATATATATGAAACCGCTAGATCTTCTTCCTCCTCCTCCTCCTCCTCCTCCTCCTCCTCTTTCGGGGAATCGCGAGCTGATGGGATGTGTGTATGGAACTATGGATTCGCTGTGTGATGATAAGGCGTGCAGAGTCGACGGAGGAGGAAGCTATTTATACATGCGCCATGGATGAGGACACCGCCGCGCCCGTGGGCGTCCCTGGGACGAGCCCATGGACCGCCCTCACGTCTCATCGATCTGTGCCACACCTGGTGAGGGGTGGGTGCATGGGCTCGTCCCAGGGAGGCGCGGGAGGTAGAAGGCGGGCGTGGGCGTTCACGTGGGCGCGCGCAGGCGATTGGAGGAGAGACGATTCGCGGGGCAGGACACAGGGATGGATGTCGTGGTGGCAAATATCTACTAGTCCCCATCCCTCTATAGGCTTCGGAGGAAGGAAGCGTCCAGGTGGACACGCACCTCGTGCCTTCACGTGCCACCTGGCCCCCCACTTGGCGACATGGCCAACCTAGCTAGGCATTCATCCCGCCATTTCTTCTCTCTTTTTTCGCCCCTGTTGATGAGCTGTTGACTGTTGATGATCCTCAACTAAGCTCTGTGAGTTCACAGAGTCACAGTACGCTAGGTCGGGTTCGTTGCGCGGTCAATTCGATGGCATGCTGCTCCTTGCTACTCCTACGATACGACGACTAGGAGGGAGGGAGGGAGGGAGGAGCCAAAGGACTTTGCCGGAGAGCTAGCGCGCGCCACGGCGGCTCCTGCCGTCTCTCCGGGTGTACAGCATGCACGGCGTCCGTGTGTGCGGCCGACAGAACAGCGGGACCGGGGTGCTGAGCGGTCAGACGAGACGCTTGCGTGGTGCGCTTCGGGCGGGGCAGCTGGCACGCATGCCCGCCGGTCCAGAGATTTCGCGTTCGAATACCCATTGGTCCGTCCCGCCTCCCGAGTCAGGGTGGCCGCTGGACGCTGGCTCACGCGCGGACCTACTCGATCGATCGCTTGCACACAGAGACGACGAAATACCGGCTGCCCGGCTCTGATACTCCCGTCCCGTGGAAGAGCTTAAGGAAATAATTAGGCAGTCACGCAGGAGCTTACGAACAAAGTTTAAGCTAGGCACGAAGGCAGATGGTGTTTTCCTTTATTCAAGGTTTCCAAACGTGAAGGCTAAAATTTGTGTGGTTGTGCCACATCCCGTTAACACTGGTACATGCATTCAGTTTGTCGATGATAACATTTTTTTTGTACGGATCACGATTTGAAAAAGGCTAAAGAATGTCAGACTAGTATTATGTGCTCTTGAGAAGCGAGCTTTTCTGTTTTCGGTGAAGCACAAACGGCTAGGAGTCCAATATGCCAAACGTGATCGACTTTTCTAGAGTGCATCCATATGGAGGCCGAGCTCTCTCGAGTTAGGTTTCTAATCTACTTGAGAGATAGTCTTAAAATCAATATACTTATTTCGCAACACCTCCTCCGGCTTTGGAGCTTCAAACCATGGGACTCCCATTTCTAGACCGGTGTAATGAAAGTGTAACACACTCCTCGTTTAGTTTTGTGACATTCACCATTAGAGATCACTAGTACAGAACGATACTAATTAAAGACATCCCTCTATGGAAACAACAGCGAGAAATACTACTATAAAATGAATTTTACCCGTGGCTAATGAGGCCCGGGAGGAATGGCCTCCCGCGAGCAGTGACACATCGGCGACGGTTGGTGTTCTAGAGTCGTGTGTCTTATATTAGCTATGGACATTTTATTATGACTGTTTGCGATATGTAGTTGTATGGTAACACTTATTTTGGAATGGCCTTCTCGCTTGGCCATGAGGGCCCAACAGAACAAGATCTCAACTTTATGTTGTCTTCATGTCCTCCACCTTGAGCATCTACCATTTCTTCTCCATCACTTTGATATGACACAAGAGGTCTTATTTCTCTTCACTTGAAGCTTCATGAAATGGTGAGAAATAGACTAGTGACAGATCTAGGACACAAGTGGTGGGGGTGCCAAGATTTAAAAAACCTCATAGTGCATCTGCCTTGCTTGATCAAATGATGATGGAAGCAGACGCCCTCCTTCGTGTTGGCTAGGTCGTCGAGCTCTTCGTTAGCAGGATTCGTTAGCAGGATTTGTCCGTCTCTTGTTTCTTCCTTGTTGTCCCTTGTCCTTCTAGTCTATGGGTGTGGTGGTGGTGTTGCGCTCTCCCCTCCTCTTCTTTGAGGTTGAGATGTTGTCTTCTTTCTCTTTTCTCTTTTTTTTAGTCATATGTACTCCTTTACTCCTCTTAATGAATGAAAACAACACTCACGCTGCTTTTCATAAAAAAAAATCACTGAATTTGTGGACTTTGTATTTAGCCAGAAATAGATGGCTGGCTTCACTAATTTGAAGATTTGAGCACAAAGTTATGTCAATTTATCATTTTTGCACATGTAATACACATAGGATCAGTCTAAACACTAGTAAGTAAAACAAATTAGGTATTTTTGGAGGGGCTGCCATTACACATAGGATTGGTCTAATTACTAGTAGGTAAAACAAATTAGGTATTTTTGAAGGGGTGCCATGGCACCTCCACTGGATACGCCCCCTGAATAGAGGGATAATCAAATTCAGTGCCCTCGCAACGAGACTTGACGAGAGCAAAAATGTAAGGATCATACTGAATTTCGGGTAGCAAAAAATGAACATCAGGCAAGGCTATCCAACCATAGGAAGTTTGTGGGTGCATATTTAGGTTTGGGCACGTGATTTGATTCAACCCATGCCTTCCTAACTGGACCTTCTTTTCATAGTACATATATTTTTTTTTTCAATGGTTATAGTACATATATTTCAATGATTCAAATAAGCGAAAATCATGGAGACAACGTCTCTTTTCATCTTGAGGGACCTTTAACCATCATATGCTATGTTCGGATATGCCTTGACGTTGTCATTATGTTTAAGCACATGGTTAGTATGTTAACTATATTTTAATAACACTAAAACCGCGTACGGAGGAAAAAAAATCCTTTCAACAACCAATATATAGGTTTTTGTTATGTTGACACTCTTTTGCCGGTGCGATGTAGGACTAGCTTGTTGGGAGTGTATCTAGGTCTGATTTTGTGGTCATGTGGTCTCATGTTTTTGTTAGAGTTGTAATTCTGTTTGTATACGGTATTGTATGGAGTAGTACTCCAACTGTCCGTATATTATTTGTAAACCACACAGGGGGTTTTTCCCTGCCATATATAACATGAAACCGATGCCCCCCAGAAGGGTCACGCATCGTTCTCCCACTTCTACGAAAACCAACATGGTATCAGAGCTCCCTCTTCCCTTCTAGCCGCCGCCGCCGGAACTAATCTTCTCCACCGCCGCCGGCCATACTCCTCCCCTCAAAACAACCAGGAACTCTCTCTTCTCGTAGATCAGGTCGAGGACATCCAATTCCCTAGGTTCTTCCTCCACATACAAACTCCCAACAAACCCTCTCCTCCCAACCCTAGATTGGCTCATGTCGACATCCACCAACACGCCGGTCATCATTGGTGCGCCCCCGGCAACAAAGCTCAACCGCGACAACTTCCTCTCATGGCAAACTCAGGTCATGCCCTCTCTACGCGGTGCCCGTGTCCTCGATATCCTGGAGGGAACCGAGTTGGCGCCGCCCCAAACCCTAGAGGCCGAAGATGAAAATCAGAAGAAGATCACCATTCCCAATCCAGCCTATGAAACATGGGTCACCAAGGATCAAGCGGTGGTGAGCTTTCTTGTTAATTCTCTTGGAGACGATTTGCTCTCTCATGTGTATGGGATCGTCCATGCCAAGGATGTGTGGAGTGCAATCAACGAGCTCTTCTCTACACAATCCAAGT
The DNA here is from genome assembly GCA_012064385.1 of Puccinellia tenuiflora. NCBI lineage: Eukaryota > Viridiplantae > Streptophyta > Magnoliopsida > Poales > Poaceae > Puccinellia > Puccinellia tenuiflora. Next base: position 11,246 of record QRDG01001119.1, on the reverse strand, counting down.
CCCGAGTTTCTGCCCTCCGCGGAGCTCTCACCAACACCAAGAAACTTGACATGACTGCCTCCCAATTTCTCACCAAGATGAAGGGTTTCGCCTCTGAACTTGCTGCTGCGGGAAAGAAGGTTGATGATGACGAGCTCAAGGACTACATCCTCAATGGCCTTGATGGTAGCTACAACCCTCTTGTTGCTTCTATTAATGCAAATCCATCTACCACTATTGGTGATATGTGCTCTCAGCTTTTATCTTTTGAATCCCGAGAAAATATGCTTGTTGCCACGGGTCAAAACACCGGCACTTTCACCTCCTCCATTAACGCTGCTCCTCGCCACCCTGTTTTTCCTCCCACAGCACCACCCAAAACACCCATTCTTCCTACACCACCACATTACCACGCCGCACCACCACCTACTTATTCAGCCGCCCCACCACCACCACCCAATCATTACAACACGTCATATGCCCCTGCACCCTATGCCTATCCTCCACCGCAGCCATACATCCATCCATCCTATACTCCTATTACCTACCAACAACCACCTCAACAGCATCCCTACCCCCCACAGCAGCAGCGCCCACCTCCACCTCCCCAGCAGCCCTACGGTCCTCAAGGTCAGGGGCGTCAGGATCGCCGTCCCAAAGGGGGGCGCGGCAAGGGCCGTGGGCGTCCTGACCGTGTTGCTAGTCCCTGGCAGCCCGGTGTTTATTGCCAGATATGCAAGAAGGAGGGGCACCCCGCCAATGAGTGCTGGTGGCGGTATGGAGATGATGATGATGACGCCCCTCATGATCACAAGGGCGCATATGGTGTTAACACCAACTGGGTGATGGACACAGGAGCCACCAATCATGTTGCAGGCCAGCTGAACAAGCTCCAGATCCATGAACCCTATCAAGGCCAGGATCAAATCCACAATGCTAGTGGACAAGGTATGGAAATTGCTAATATTGGTCATTCAGTTTTGCACACCCCACATACTTCTCTTCAACTCCGTAACATATTACATGTTCCTAGCTCTTCCATGAACTTAGTTTCTGCTCATAAACTTACTTTAGACAATAATGCCTTTATTGAGATTCACCCATTCTTTTTCTTGATTAAGGACAAGGCAACGCAGCAAATCATGTTTAGAGGTCCCTGTCACGGTGGTCTCTACCCTCTTGTTCCTGTGTCCTCGGATTCCTCCAAGCATGCTTTGGTCACTGTCAAGCCTTCATCCTCTACATGGCATCGTCGTCTAGGGCATCCGTCTACTTTTATTGTTCAGCAAGTTCTTAGGAAAAACAATCTCCCTTATACCCCAGAAATAAATCCTTACATATGTGATCCTTGCCAACAGGCCAAGAGTCATCAGCTACCCTATCATGTTTCCACTAGTGTATCCACTGTTCCTTTGGAACAAGTGTTTTCTGATGTTTGGGGTCCTGCTCCTTTGTCTCTAAGCAAACATGCATACTATGTAAGCTTCATTGATGATTTCAGTAAATTTACTTGGATATATCTTCTCAAAAAGCGTTCTGATGTATACCAAGTGTTTCTTAATTTCCAACAATTTGTTGAGCGCAAATTTGATAGGAAAATTATTACTATGCAAACCGATTGGGGTGGTGAATATGAAAAACTCAACGGTTTCTTTCAAAAGGTTGGCATTACTCATCATGTTTCCTGTCCTCATGCTCATCAACAAAACGGTTCTGCTGAACGCAAACACCGTCACATTGTTGAGGTTGGTCTTGCTTTACTTGCCAATGCCTCCATGCCTTTAAAATATTGGGATGATGCTTTTCTTACAGCAACTTTTCTAATTAATCTTATTCCCTCAAAAGTACTCAACTTTGAAACTCCTACAGAAAAACTTCTTCACACCAAACCAAACTATGATTCTCTTCGTGTTTTTGGTTGTGCTTGCTGGCCTAATCTACGTCCATACAATAAACAGAAACTTTCTTTCCGTTCCAAACGGTGTGTTTTCCTTGGCTACAGTCCTCTTCACAAAGGCGTAAAATGTCTGGATGTTACTACTGGTCGTGTTTATGTCTCACGTGATGTTGTGTTCGATGAAAATGTCTTTCCTTTTGCTGAGCTTCATCCTAACGCTGGTCGTCGTCTTCGTGAAGAACTTCTCTTATTACCTCCAGAAACATCCTCCTCGGTAGACACAACTAGGGGTGTGCAAAATAATGTTCAATATTTTCCTGTTGTCCCTGTTGTTGATCCTCAGCAGGCCTCGAGCACCAGGACGTCACCAAGTTCTTCCGACGAGGCTCCAACAAATTCTGCGGAAAATTCCGGTACAGATACATCAAATAATGAAGAAAACGGAGCGGAATCTGATACAAATATGGCACCTGAATCATCCTCGGATCACCCGCCGTCCTCGCCTGGTGTGCCATCTCCCGCGTGCACGCCACCCCGCCTGTCCCGCAATGACACGTCTCCGCCTGGGCCCGGGTCGGAGTCGCTTTCTGCGTCGCCCTCCGCATCCCTGCGTCTGCGCCAGGGGGAGTCTGCTACGTCGCCCTCCACAACTGGACGTGCTGGGTCCTCGCCTCGATCTCTCGCGAGCACACCCGACCGGATGCCCTCCTCCACACGTGATGACAGCGACCTCGCTGACGCGTCTTCCGCGCATGCGCCCGACAGCGCTGACGCAGGCAGCGACAGTGTCGCGACAACAGGAGCCGGCAGTGCAGCGTCTGCGCCAGGCTCGGGATCTTCTGCGGCAAATGAAACTGCAGCATCTTCTGCTGCTCCTCCTGCTGCTGAACCACGTACACGCCTACAAAAAGGTATACAAGTACAACCTAAAATTCGTACTGATGGTACAATTCGATGGGCATTGTTAACATCTACAGGAGAACCTCAAAACTTAAAGGAAGCTTTTAGTGATGCACATTGGAGACACGCCATGCAAGAAGAATATGATGCTCTTATGAAGAATCACACATGCCACCTTGTTCCACCAAGCTCCAAAAGGAATGTCATTGATTGCAAATGGGTTTATCGCATTAAGAAAAATGCTGATGGTACTATTGACAGATATAAGGCTCGTCTTGTTGCAAAAGGTTTTAAGCAAAGGTATGGGATAGACTATGAGGATACTTTTAGTCCTGTTGTTAAAATTGCTACAACCAGGCTTGTTCTATCCATATCTGTTTCAAAAGGATGGAGTTTACGGCAGCTAGATGTCAAGAATGCGTTCTTACATGGTGTTCTGGAAGAGGAGGTCTACATGAAACAACCACCTGGTTTTGAGTCTTCCGCTACTCCAAATTATATTTGCAAACTTGACAAAGCTCTTTATGGATTGAAACAGGCACCAAGGGCATGGTACTCACGTCTCAGTGCTAAACTCCATACTCTTGGTTTCATACCTTCTAAAGGAGATACATCTTTGTTTCTGTTTAATCATTCAGGCATTCAGATATTCCTCCTTATTTATGTTGATGATATCATTGTTACAAGTTCCTCTGATGCTGCAATAACAACCCTTCTCAAGAATTTAAGTCATGAGTTTGCTCTCAAGGATCTTGGAGATCTTCATTATTTTCTGGGTCTTGAAGTTCACAAACAGTCAGATGGGTTACTCCTGAATCAGGAGAAGTATGCCACAGATCTTCTGAAACGTGTTGGTATGAAGGATTGCACAACCTGTCCTACACCTCTGTCTACAACTGATACCTTATCACTGCATGATGGCGTTCCACTTGGTCCTGAAGATAGCACACATTACAAGAGTATTGTAGGAGCTCTTCAGTATTTAACTTTGACACGACCTGATTTGTGTTTTTCAGTTAGTAAGGTGTGTCAGTTTCTTCATGCTCCTACTACTACTCATTGGACAGCGGTAAAAAGGATATTAAGGTATATTCATGGTACACGCACAGTGGGACTTACCTTTTGTCGATCACCATCTACACTTCTTAGTGCTTATTCAGATGCTGACTGGGCTGGAGATTTAGATGATCGACGCTCTACAGGAGGCTTTGCTATTTTCTTTGGTTCTAACCTTATATCTTGGAGTGCCAGGAAACAGCCTACTGTCTCTCGTTCCAGTACTGAGGCTGAGTATAAAGCTCTAGCCAATGCTACAGCTGAGCTGATCTGGGTTGAGGCTCTTGTCAGAGAATTGGGTGTTACACTTCGTGAAAAACCTACTCTCTGGTGTGATAATCTTGGTGCTACATTCTTGTCAGCCAATCCCGTGTTTCATGCTCGGACTAAACATATTGAGATTGATTTCTATTTTGTTCGGGAACGAGTAGCTAATAAACAGCTTGACATCAGGTTCATCTCCAGCAAGGACCAGATTGCTGATGGTTTTACCAAGCCACTGTGCTCGAAGAAGTTGTATGAGTTCATGCGTAATCTAAATCTTTCCAAGCTTTAGATTAAGGGGGAGTGTTAGAGTTGTAATTCTGTTTGTATACGGTATTGTATGGAGTAGTACTCCAACTGTCCGTATATTATTTGTAAACCACACAGGGGGTTTTTCCCTGCCATATATAACATGAAACCGATGCCCCCCAGAAGGGTCACGCATCGTTCTCCCACTTCTACGAAAACCAACAGTTTTAATAGTATAGTCCGCTTGTCTCATGAGATTGTGACATGGTTGCCTTTTATTACCAACTTTGTAATAGCTTTTGTCCATCTTTTAACAAATTAACTGAATAACTCTCTTTCCCATCCGTTCATTAATATAAGATGTTTTAGCTTTATTCTGATTTGTACGTCTCTAGATGCATTTTAGTGTATATGTTTACTCATTTTATTTTTAAGAGTGAATTCTACTTTTTACCCACTGTTTATGATTTTGTGACACAAGTTACCCCATCTAATTTTTTGTGTCAGGTTTTACTTTGAACTTGTAACGAACGATGTGTCAATGTTTACCCTCTTAACCATTTATCCCCATTCCTGACAGATCGGACCCACCAAGCCAGCTCGGATGCGTAAATTAATTTTTTGTTTCCTTCATTAATTCAGCAGATCAATTCCAGCTCGCACCCAGATCCAAACTCAGCCCGCACCCTATACTGGTGCAAGTGGTAGTAACCGATAGTGTAGATCATTAATAGCTCCTCACACCAACTCGAGGCCACCACCGCTGTATCCACTTGTCGACATTGCTTAACCCTAGAGCAGAGGATTGGGAATCGATAGAAATAATATGCCTCTGTTTCACATGTGCGGACGTATCGATATGGCCGGTAAATCAAGCCAGGTTAATCAGTATGGGTTTGGTTCTGGGTGAGTAGTGGGTTTGGTTGGCAGATTTGCAAAAGAAACGAAAATTTAGTTTACGCCTCCAAGCTGGATTGGTGATTCAGTGTCCACGTAGGAGCGGTGGTGGGTCTGAGAAAATGGTTAAAAAGGGTAAAAACTGACACATTGTATAAGTACAGGGTAAAATATAGCACAAAAAATTAAATGGGATAATTCATGTCACAAAATCAGAAACACAGGGTAGAAAGTGGAACATCATAGGTGTAGATACACCAACTACCCACAAATCACATTTTAAAATATAAAAAATAGGGAAAAAAATTTCATGTGTACATACCGACATACGGACATTGTATATTCACATAAAATTTCATGGAAAAATGACATTGTTTGTCGCTGTGTAAAAAACACAATTTCCGGTTCTTCAAAATGTGTTTTCACGAGATATTTTTTGTGTTTTTTACAAATAATATTCTCATAAAACCTTGGATACGAACATAGAATGTCCGGATGTACGCCTATTTTTTAAACATTTTAACTATATTTAAAATGTACTTTCCATCACGAGTGGGGAAATTTAATTCGGCTCCCAAGTGCATATGCTCCCTATACCTAAAAAATATATTTTAAAATGTCAAAAAATTATGAAAAAAGTTTAGCGCATAAGTCACGACATGTTATATCGGAACATAAAGTTTCGCGAAAAAACGACAATTTTTATGTGATGTGTGAAAAAGACAAAAATATGTCTCGTGAAAAGGCTTATTTTAGCACCGAAATTTGTCTTTTTTATACCGGCCGCATAAAAAGTCGGTTTTCCGTGAAACGACTTTTGAAACATGTAAGACTTGAAGATGTATGTGCGGACATTTTTCTAGAATTTTTGACATTCAAAATTACGATTAAAATATATTTTTATTAAAGGATGCATCTGTACCGGGAGCCAAAATGCTGCCCCCGAGTGTATCTACATCTACAAGCCAAAACACCATGTAGTGTCTCTTTTATTCGAGAGCGAGGAATGCCAAGTTACACTAGGTGAGGAGCGGGTTCAAATAGGCCTCTCGTGCTGGTGCCCAAAGTATTATTTTATGGGATTAAGTATAATTTTTATCCTCAAATGTCACACATTGGATACAAATTCCGCTGAATAATAAATTGGGATCTTTTCAACCCTCAAATTCACAATACTGTCTGAATCACCCCTGTCACTGTTTTTTGGGTAATTTGGGTGGTTTTGGGGTCAATTTGGGCGATTTTGCATCGCTGACATGGCGTTGTCGTGGCAACGTTCGTTAACAACGTTAGCCTGCTGGTGGACCCCATATGTCAGCATCATAGCCCCTTTACCTGTTCATTCGTTGTCTGCAGGGACAGAGCTGCCTTAGGGCCATTGGGGTCAGCTGACCCCAATGAAAAATGCAAAATCCTTCATTAATTACTATTAGATAGTGTTAATTTACATAGAATGACCCCAATGTAATAGAGAGACTATAGTGCTGACCCTAGTGCCAACTTTTCTCAGATTCGTCCCTGGTTGTTTGAAGAAATCCCCGCTCACGTTGCTCACCTATGTCTCGACCGCCAGCGGAGAAGCCCGTTGCCAGCGCCGCCTGCTGGGCAACGTTGTGTGGCACCAATGGACGAACCGCGGAGCAGAACAAGTAGATGTTGGCTGCCTCTCGAAAGTCCAAAGCCCAGTCGCTGCTGCTCTGCCTCCTATCCCTTCAATGGTAGTAGTAGTAGTGGAAGCGATCTGACGCTTGCCCAGCAATTAGTAACACGCAAACGCGCCTGCTAGTTAATTACGTGAACTTAATTACATGAACTGCAATTTCAGTCCTATACAATCACGGCAATTTCTCTACACGAGCATCACTGAACCGAACTCACGAGTGACAGGACCATGTCTCCTCTCGCCGGCACCGCCATCTTGTCAGTCGCACTGGCTTCGCTATCGCCGGCAGCAGCCACCGACGACACCCACGGCAACAACGGCGACGCCGTCCGCGTGCCCACGGCGACGCAGTTTCTGCAGGTGCACAACGAAGTGCGCCGCGCGGTCGGCGTGGTGCCGCTGGCGCGGAACGCGACGCTGGAGCTGGACGCCGAGCGGTTGGCGGACAGGCTCGGCGTCGGCTGCAAGCTCTCGCCGTGGGGCGACAATTTCTACGGCGGAACACCTACTGTGGCAGCGGGTTCTAGGACGGCGCGGCCGTGGTGGGCTCGTGGGTGTCCGAGCGGCAGTGGTACAATCGCTGCGCGCGTGCGCGCCCGGGAAGCAGTGCGGGTCGTACAGGCTTGTGGTCTTGAACACCATGACGCAGCTCGGCTGCGCCCGTCGCACCTGCCGGAGCAGCCGCGACACCATCGCTATCTGCACCTACTTCTAAATCTGGAATTGCTATCTGCACCTACTTCTAAATCTGGAATTACGTACGGGCTCATCCCTGAGGACTGGGCTGCCTACGCCGCGCCCTGGGTCGCCGGCCTCGCCGCGCCGCTCGAGTGCCGATGACGACCATCAACGACGACGACATCGCCGCGCCGCTCGAGTGCCGACGACGACCATCACCGACGACGACGTCGCCGCCCTCGTGCGCGCCCGCGGCCACATGTTGCAGGAGCTCAAGCTCGACAAGTGCTCCGGCTCCTCTACCAACGGAGTAGGCAGGTCTACGACGGCGCGCGCGGCGATGCGCATTAGAGAAAGAGAGCTGAGAAAAAGGAAGAAAACCCAGCGACACGCGGCGGAGAAGACAACGTACAACGCTATGACTGGTGGGATCCACGAGCAGACAACGGCTGTTATCTTTTTAACGGAAAGCTGGCGACACGTCATCGCCACGTCATCAGCAAAAACCACCCAGATTGTCCAAACCAGCTTAGGGGGTGATTTAGACGGTATTATGGATTTGAGGGTTTGAAACATCCCAATGTTTAGTTCAGTAAGATTTGTTTCCAATGTGTGATATTTGAGGGTGAAAAATATACTTAATCCTATTTTACGAGATGTGCGTCTATCTCTTTTATAGGCCGTGAGAAACTATAGATAGGCCCATCTCGTGCACGTGGGTGAATGCAAGCTGGAGCTTGGCCCATCTTTTTACATTTTCTTTATCGTTGTTCAAAACCCAGGTCTTCCTCCATAAAATAGTTTATGAAAAATAAAATCCAATCTTCCTATCTTTTTCCTCCAAAGAAACGCTCTCCTTTTCAAGAAGAACTAAGTTCATCATAAAAGAAATACTATGTCCATGTCTACTAGACTAGCTTGCCAAATGGCAGCAGAAAAAACTTGCCAATGTCAGCTCTAGGTTCGAAATGAGGGAAAAATTGCGTCCACGCGAAACATGTGGGTAGCCGAAGACCAAAGCAAAAGATGGGTTCCAGGAGTCTTCTTCGAATCAACGCTCGTAACAGGCTTCCAGAAGCTTGGTCCAAGATGGGTTCCCGAATCTAAGAAAGGAACCACCACCAAACGATGCATTAGCTTCCAAATCGCGCTTTGCCCGAGTTGTCAATGACCGTTGCTACCTGGCACTACTACACGCAGTCAATAGCGAGCTCACATCGTGGACAGCCAATAATACTAAGGCTACCCAAACCATTAGCTATACTATGCCACCTTGTGTTGTCCTACTAACCTCTACAAATAGCTCAAGCACTCAGGACTGCAAGCACTAGATTGTGCTTAGCTTTTATATTAGTGATTGAACCAATGTATTCCTACATGGGGGATATTTTAATCATTCATGTATTAGTATGAGTGGATATCTTGTCATAAAAAGAAAGGGGACTTCATAGAACAATAGATTAAAAATGTGCACCCATACAAAAGAAAATGTTGTGGAGACTTTAGTAGACTGCAAACATAAATGTCAACAAACTCTACATATAGTATACTCGGAAAATATAATCTATGTACGTGGTATGTAACATGATTAGTCATTTAGGTGAGTTTCTATTTAGAGCTAATAATCCGGTAATTCTGGAAAATCGGTTTGACATAAGTCAAGAGAAGTAGTAATAATATTACCATCACATTGCTAATAAATCTTGCAATAAAATACCCATGGCGGTAAGAAATGTGGAGCGCGGAGGGTGCGCTTAGTGAGAATTAACTAGTTATCATTTCATTTTACAAAAATGTTCATATATTTAAATATGTCTACCATAGTGTAATAAATTCTTCATCTGTAGATACCGTTTATTATTGTATAGTTTAGTTTTTTTGAAATTTAGCACGCGTGTTAACATCAGATCAACGGTTTTTAGCATCAGACTAAGAACTAAGAACCATGATAAACATTTGTTTTTAATACCGGTAATCATTTCCTTTCCACATCACACATGCCAGTACAAGAAATTAGTAAAGTTTAGTCACTGAAATCGAAATACTATTTTCGGGCTGATGGTGTTCTGTATGCGCACATACGGTCACTATTGATGTTTTTCGTACGTTCACGGGCAACATGGCATCGTTTGTCTCGTAGTATGGAGCCACTTCACTGTATGATGGACCGTGAAATGTCGCAATTGCAAGGGGTGTTCTGTAAAATTCTAGCGAGCCAAATTCCCTTCGAATCCCTAACTCTAAATCCCCAATTTTCAACCTCTCTGTTTCCCTCATCGAGCTCCTCTTTCTTCTTCCTCCTCTCATCGGTTCTTGTTGCCGTCTCATGAGTTTCTCCGTGGAATGTCCATCGCCGGTAGGTCGTCTACCGCAAACTCCGTGCGACGCCTCCCTTTGATCAAGTGCCCCGATTGCTGAAGGGTGGTGAGGCACTACAAATCGACCACCGCCGAGCACCCAGGATGGTGGTTCTACAAGTGCAGCAAGGGCAAGGTATCCTAAACTGTTCCACATCTCAAATCTCCGTTCATTTCTCACAACACGTCTTGTATGTATATAACATTTTTTTTGGAACGGGAGAAGCAATGTGAGGCATATTTGATTGCGCATGATCATTTGGATGCTGTCGAACAAGTGGTCGATGATGCTGTTGAACATACGGTTATCATGTTGAAGAGAAAGACGAGGAGGAGGGGACAGGGAAGCAAACTCATGATGATACAACTACAATTATGGTTTGAAGTAGCAAAACTTTCGAAATGTGTTATTGTGCTACTGTTTGTGATGTTGGCTTTGGTAGCGATCTTTAGGGTTCAAGTAACGTTAAGATGGTAATGCGACATGTGTTAATTACCGTGTAATTTAGACGATGTAATTTGAGCATGCCACCCCTCGGAGAACTCACCATAAACCAAAGTCCTGCTTGTGTCGAAGCGAAAACCCTAGGCTATCGTCGTTGCGTCCTCCTCTTGGAGTTGAAGCCCCCCGCGCGATAATTTTATAGAAACCCCCTGCAACACTTCACTCCCGCGGTGCCTCCGACGTTGACGTGATTATATACAGAGGATGCCACGTGGGTGACATACTTACAACATGTTGATCGCGACCATATGTGCGGAGACAGAACAACTTTATCAACCCGAAAATAACGGTTCCTGAGTTCAATGACTAATTTGCACACATCGAACAAGTTCATTGACCGTAACTGAATTTTACTCAGAAATTTATTAAGAAAAGGTACACCAAGTACTAGTAGTCCTCTATCAGCAACAATCACAATGTGGGTATGATCTTCGGCAAAAAAAAAACACTGTGGGTATGAACCAACCTCGGCCTGTCCCTAGCGAGGGCAGCAAAGATTTTTTTCTGTTGTGAAAAGCAATGCCAGCAAAGCTAAACAACACAGCTCATACCGCCGGCCCACATGGGCCCACCATCTTCGATGCCCACGAGACCTTTCCGCACCAATCCCGCCCGCCTCCTCGCTGTCACTGCAGCGCCGGCCCCACCCCCAACCCGCCGTACGCGCGAGACCCGGGGACCAGCTGACCCCCAGCGTCCTCCCCGCCAGCTTTGCTTTGCACCAACCCCGGCACAAAGGCCACCGACACGTGGGCCCCCGCCCATCACACCACAATCAGTCAAAGCAACACGCGCCTCCGT